>LOEQ01004562.1:70658-83183 GCA_001685075.1 Bramus lutescens
AATTAAATTAAGTATGATATTTTAATAATTAAAAAAAGGACAAAAAGAAAGGGTAATGATGAAGAGAGTAGTTAGATGGACATCTTGAAGGACCTAAAGTTATTGTCAAAGAAAAGTAGTTGGTTATTAATAGAGTTATTAATGAAGACAAAAAGTATTTTTAATGGTTACAGAAACAGGCCACATTATACAAGCATCTATGAGCAGATTTGCGTCCACCGTGGTTGTTTGATTTTCTTAAGATTGTAGAGTGCTTCAGCTTCACTGACAGGGCGAGTCACGGAAATGAAAGCTGCATTCAGCCATGTGTAATGCATCTTGAGCGGGTTTATTGTCTCATAACTTTTCTCTATATTATAAATGATCAATGCTACTTTTTAAAAGAACAGTCACATAAAATAATTTGTCAGAGAAAATAAATTGCTTCCACATTATTGTTTCTCAAACCTAGTAATGTTTTATTATGGACAAGCATCCACAAATAAAAGTTGGCCACATACTTTTACCTGAATATTGTTTTTGTATTACTGGATTGTTTTTTTTATGTAACAATGTCTCACCATGTAGCCTGGGCTGGCCTCAGTCTCCAAAATGTGAAGATTAAACATGTGCTACCATGCTTAGCACAGACAAAAAAAAATCATTTTAAAGAAAATCTGTGAGTCTGCCTCTTTTCATTTACTAACATGGCAAAAAAAAGAATATCTTTGATTCTAAGATATTTGCTTTTGTTTGCTCATAATATCACATATTTCTTTTTAATCTTTAATTTTATGTGTATAAGTGTTTTGTCTGTGTGTATGTATGTATGCCATGTGTGTAACAGTGCCTACAGAGGCCAGAAGAGGACATCAGAATCACAAGGACTCTTTTTAATCTTTATTTTATGTGTATAAATGTTTGTCTGTGTATATATATATGTATGCCTCTACAGAGGCCAGAAGAGGGCATCAGAATCACAAGGACTCTTTTTAATCTTTAATTTTATGTGTATAAGTGTTTGTCTGTGTATATGTATGTATGCCATGTGTGTACAGTTCCTACAGAGGCCAGAAGAGGGCATCAGAATCACAAGGACTAGAGTTGCAGGTGGTTGTGAACTACAGTGAGCCCTGGGAACCAAACACAGGTCCGTTGCAAACCTCTGAGAACCAGTGGGCCATCGTTCCAGTCCCCTGCATTACATATTTCTTAAAGAGGTACAAACTGATATCTAATAAAAGCAACTACATTAGTTTAATTATAAAATGCAGGCAATACTATTTATTGGCATATACCATCAGCCTGCACAGAAATTCTCAAGCTTCATTTAGGCTTCCAGCAACAGTCTTCCAGGGAGAATTCTGAAACTGATTCCAGTATTGTCTTTGTTGCCGTACAAATGATCAAACCTTGGTGTGCCCACACGCTGGGCAAATGCTTTGCCACTGTCGACTTACATTATTTTCTCTAAATATGATCAATTATTCTCTCCTTTGTTTGAAGAAACTATGTCTTTTTGTAACAAAATTAACTACATCAAAACTACATCAAGGCATCTGCTTAGAGATAGTACTCATAAAAGCAAGATAATAAAATTCATGAAAGTACAGATATCCAAGTAACTTGGAATTTTTTTTCAATATCTGTTTGGAAATGAACTGGCCTCCTAGAATTACTCCTGAAATACTTTTATTAAATGCATGGCACTGTTGTCTATTTGAAGAATGGTTCAATTAATTGTCGATCCAAGCCTGCTATCTGGTTCATTCGTCCTTCTCCTTGAAAAACCATCCATAGTGAAACTGCCTTACCTCACATTATATTGTCTGTCTATCAGCTGGGTTTAGAGTCTCCTAATAGCTACCATACAGGTCTCCTCTGTTACCTTGATTTTAGCTATGCCCGTACAATTTAACACATCATTAAGGTGTCCAAGCTACTAACTCAATCATCTGTGATACAAATCTGAAATTTTACTTCAAAGTTCTACTAATTTAGATTTGAAATTTATAAAAAATCCACTTAGCCACAATTCATAGTATTTTGTAGCAGGTGAGCTAATTTAAAAAAAGAAAAACCTTCTATAATGAAGCTGATCTATTATACAAAAGTCTGCATAATGTCTCTGTTACATAGCTGAATTTTTTAGAAGAGAAAAGCCAAAGCATTTACTATATCATTTTCTCACTCATGTGTGATGCCCTCATACATTTGAATAGAATTTCAAAACCTGCTTGATTTTGACACACCAGTTTCTAGCATCTCACATAAGTCACAGATGCCTCTGCGTTTCAAATCGTTCTCTGTAAGAGATTCAGAAGCAGGATTCAGCAGCTGTCTCGAAAGACAATTTTAATAACTATTTATAGTTTTCCTCCTCTGAAATCCATGTAGAGCCTGGCTTTAGTGATGCAAAATCAACCAAGGAGAGTACAGTTGTCACAAAGCTAATTGTTAATGGGAGAGAATAAATTTAAATGAACAAATAAACTAAACATGATACATTACAGATAGTGGTGCAGAAATAAACTAGAAGATGTCAATCTAGAGAAAAGAAGGAAGGACAAAGGAGGAACTCTGTCAGCAAGATGCCTAGAACAATACAAAGAAAAGTGCAATTATTCTTGTTGGGACTTCAGGGACAAAAATCGACACTTCACACACACTCCTAAATGCAAAGGTGGTGGGGGAGAATATTCTAGGCAAAAGCAACAGCATAAAGCAGGATATACAGGGGAACAAAAGACTGTGCTTATGAAAGGAACTGGAAAAAAATGAAAGTGCATTTGACATCTGCTTCTGGATAAGAAGGAGAAAGTTGCATTAACAGACCTTAAGGACCTCCCCTCATCCAGACAAGAAGACTTCAGAACAGAATGTACAATGTAGATATGTTCTAGTTACAATTCGTGGCTGCGGGAAGTTTGAAGCAGTGGCTCTTTGTCTAACTATCGTCAAGGAAGCCCGTTAATGGAAACGTTGAAAGAGGTCCTTTTAAGAACCAACAAGAAAGTAATGTTATTTCAGAGAGGTATTTTGACAATAAAAGTACATGCTGCTGAATTTAATGTAAGGACGAAAGTAATGGAAAGCATGAAAGATGGCTCAGTTGGACTCCAGCAGTTATTTAGAAGTTTCTTCAAAAGAAAAAAAAAGAGGAAAGAATGAAGAATAAAGGGATCAGACAAAAATTAAGAGTTTCATCTCAAAGTCCAAAAACCTTGCTGAGGAATCAGTCTCCATGATTAGACTAAAGCCTAAAATATGTCTATAATGTATGAATTTTGCCATCATTAGAGCAGAAAAATAAAAATGGAGCTGGCATAGCTGGCTCAGCAGTTAAGTGGCTTGTTGCCCTTCCAGAGGAATGGAGTTTGGTTCCCAGAATCCATGCTGAACAGCTAACAACTGCCTCCAGCTATAGCTCTTGGGGACGTCTTACCTCCTCCAGCCTCTACAGGCACCTGTGTTGCATGTGCTAATACACACACACACACACACACACAACTATAATAACACCTTTATAAAAGTCAAGAGAGAGAATTTAAAGTCAGATGCAGCAATTAAAGTGTCCATGTCATACTCTAATTTATTGCTTATGTGTGTTTCTCTAGACTTTGTTATTGGATGGTTTCTACTTTACTGGGAATTTCATGGCTGTATCCCTCTGAGTGGGGAATTGAATCCAAGACTGTAGGACTGTGTGCTGCAGAGATGCTCTGCTACTTACTCACATTCCCAACCCTTAAAGTGTAAATTTTCCTCTGCCTGAGCTTAGTCTAAGTTATTCAGGAAGCTAGAATATGATAGCGCCTTTACTAATTTTGATCATATAGAACACTGCATGTCTAGAACTAATAACCAATACTCAAGTAGGCTAAATTCTTGTGTTCATGCTTGCTAATGTTTTATAATCCTCTTTAGGAAGTCTTATGACTCATATCTCAGGTTTACATGTGAAAAATAACAGACAATTTACTCTTGTGGTCAATACAGGGTCAAAAATGACTGAATTAAATTTTCAAACACAATTTCAAATCAATAAGTTTATGATTATATGTGCTGAGAAGATTATCATGTTAACCATTCAATCTAGAAATTGTAAAAATTACAGAAGCAAATTATAAATGTTTATAAATATAAAATAGCAATCTAATAAAAAATTAAAATGGTGATTAATAACTTTTCCAGCAGGAAGAAATTAAATAAATTGATAGTACTGTTAATAGACTTAGGTTTTTAACTCTCTCTTAATATGAGAAAGTAGTGTTTTATTAGCTTTAGTTATCCAAGTATGACTGATATTTTTTCTTTGCTACTTTGATAAAATGAATTCTGGGATTGACAAGTATTTTAGAAGTATTGACATATAGGTAGTATCCATTAGTGTCGAAGTCATGAATACACCCATTTACAGTGTATCCAGCCTAACCACAGGTCTGCAAGGGAGCTGGTAGACATATGCTAACACCTCTGTTTATAGAACTTATGGACTGAGAACATGATTGACACAAGGTTGCCACTGTTGCCTTCTATTTACCTCAAATTGGTGGCAATGCTCTGGTAAGCAATTTGTTTCTGCTTAAAGAACCTGGGGCTTTAAAGATGTTTTAGCAGTTAAGAGCTTACCTGTGGCTCTTCAGCGAGCTGAAGTTTAGATGTTATCTCTCATGTGGCAGGACACAATTCCTTGGACCAGTTTCAGGAACTCTGAAGTCCTCTTCTGGCATCCACAGGTGCCCACATGCACACACTCATGCATACATATAAAGAAGTACCAAAAATAAATTTTTACCAAAAAATTCAAGAGCTCAATGACAATGAGTCTTTTCATGTTCCTCCCCCCAAAAGGAAGTCATGTGAAAATTAAATATTCTAAATTATAATGTTAAAGGTAAAGTTGAACCTCTTTTGAGAATCGGGATGTGTAACATGAAGGGGCCTGCTTGTTGGGGTTTCTGTCCCACTCGGTACCCCACAGCCAGCAAGCCCCAAAGAAAATCACACAGAGATCTCCATAAGTAATAAAACTGATTGGCGGTAATCGAGTCAGAAGAATGATCGAGAACATCAAATATTTAATCCATTATTCTCATCTATGCTAGCCACATGGCTCAGTACCTTTCTCAGCCAGGAAGGTCACATGTTGCCTCTTCGGTGGTCTGGGCTGCACTGGAAGGAATGGGCTTCCTCCTTTCCAGCATTCTCCTGTTCTACTTACTGTCTGGTTTACCCGCCTATACTTCCTGCCTGGCCAATCAGTATTTTATTAAAATACATGATTGACAGAATACAGACAATTCTCCCACACCAGGCATGCCTCTCCCACTCCTTTTTCCACTACCAAGAATCAATTTAGCTGGAAATCTTTTGCATGAAAAATGTGCATTCTGCATCATTCTGGATGCAAGGGTCTGAAGCAACATCTTCATCGCCTTTGATGCCGCCAACTGAATATTTCCACCAATTTTCAAGGGTAATAATATCCCTTGCATTGTCTTATCAGGTGGTGCTGATCCATTTAATAATGTATAACATACACTGTAAATAAATGCATAAAGAGCTAAATCCTACAACCTAATTTAATGTTTTCAGGCACTCCATAAAAACTTAAAAAAATAACTAAAACATTTTTGCTTGGTACTACATAGATTTATGATTTAATTATACAGAAACATCAATAGAAGATAGTCTAAAAACACACATCTCTATTGGGAAAATACACATTTAAAAATATGTGTCTGTATTCACTTTTATTTCAAAATATCTTGACCTAATTCTTTACCACACTTATATTTTCCTTTGCAGAAAAAGCTGAACCATGGGTAACACAGTCCACAGTTGTCTCAAGGCTTACATATTATTCCAGAAAAGTGGGTTAAACTCAAATAATCCAAAATCTGTATAGAGGATGAACTTCTAAATGGAATTACTATCTGGAGAAAGTTCCTCCATGCATAATGTTACAATTTCGGGAACAAAACCAAGTACAATCAGCTAATAATCATGACCACTGCCTGTTTTACTCAATCTTAGGAAATTCAACTCTCAAAAATGCATCTTAAGCTGCAAGTATATAATAGAATTGCCTCTGAATAACTTTTCTTAATTTATCAAGAATGAGAGACATTGTATGGTTAAATGAGATATTTTCCTCCCACCGGGAAATAAAACTTATAAGTAATCTTCAAAACTCCAAGCTGGAAGTGAAATAGTCTTATTATCAAATTTAGTAAAGTACTGAGCAAGGCACAAGTGGCGATTTGCTGATCACATGGAGAGGGATGAATTTGGTAGGGTTAGAAGTAAACACACTCAGAAGCGGAGGCTTCCAAGCGACTTCCACACTCCCAGTGACCGTAATAGGCACTCACTACCTACTAATCATATCTCCAGAAACCTTTGCTTTGTATTCTTCAGAGCAGCTAATGAATAGTTGTCCAGCTCTGCCACAAGCTGACATGGTTTAGAACACTGTTAAATAAGGGGGAGACCAGGTCCTGCAACTGCAATTTTGGTTTCCATTCAAAAATGCAAGATTTCTAAATCTTTCTCTTTTCTCTCTTCCCACTTTGAAGCTTTAGACAGACTTGTAGGCTAATGTTCTGAAAATCTATGATCTGTTTTGTGAAAAGCAAGAGGGCCTTTTTATGTTTCAACAGTTTATCACTCTTCTAAGTTTCTAGTACTTTCTATCTGGGTTATTATTTCATATTATGTTTTACATCCCTCAAACGCAAGCTCCATTAAGTTTCATCTGATTCTGAGCAGCACAATCATAATGACATTTGCAAATAATCACTTAAGTTGCTATGAAATATAGAACGCTTGCATTGACCAGAGACCCCAGAGAAGAGCTAAAATTACTTAAAAACAGTGATAGAAAGCAAGTGTTTTGTAAGCACGGAGTTTTAATTTCTAAATGGTAATTATATTACTGAGAATGTGTGTAATTAGCCTAG
Organism: Bramus lutescens; assembly: GCA_001685075.1. Taxonomy (NCBI): domain Eukaryota; kingdom Metazoa; phylum Chordata; class Mammalia; order Rodentia; family Cricetidae; genus Bramus; species Bramus lutescens. Next base: position 77,603 of record LOEQ01004562.1, read on the forward strand.
TTGAGAATGCATCAAAGTTATGAGCAAGGCACTTCTTAACACTAAGAATGTTAAGTCAAAAGATGGATCTGGAGGAATCCATGCTTAGAAAAACGTGTATAGTCCCCTAGCCGTCCCTAAGATGTTAGGTTGGGTTGTGGATATAATTCAGTATCAGAACACACTTTGGGCTCTCATGTTTTCATATTGGTTCATTTTCCCTTAGCAATACACTCTCTAATTAAGATAATGTCTAAAAAATGTAAGATTGTAATCAATGCACATTTATAGCTGTTTCTTGACAGCTTATTGGCATTTATCTGCTTCCCAGAAATCGAAATCTTTTGAAGTCAGAAAATGAGATAGTTCTGTGTTATCATTTCCTGAGACTGGATCTTACAGTAAATATGAAGCTCATGAATTAAGCCAGACTAGCTGACCCACGGTCTTCAGGAAACCATTCCCTGACCCCTGGCATTGAGTTTACAGGAGCTGAGTCCCTAGGTTTTTGAAAAAATACAATTTGGTGGATTATAATATAACATTTTGCCCCTTCTTTTACTCCCCTAAATCCTTGCCTGTATCCCATCATGCTTTTTCAACTTTCTGACATCTTTTTCTGTAATTGGTGGTGGTGGTAGTGTGTGTATGTGGGGGGGGNGGGGTAGGTGTGTATTTCTAAATACAATCATCTCAGTCTGTATAATGTTAGTTGTATATGTATATTTACAGGCATGACCTTACAGGAGAAACAATCTTCCTCAGGGAGAGCACCCTTGGGCTGTTCACAGGGGTTCTGCAGACTCAAATTCAGGTGCTGTGCTCACAGAAGCTTACTGCCTGAGCCATCTCCTTGGCCCTCTAACAAATTTTATTGTGTATGCCTATTATTTTTGAGATTTTTTTATTTTTGTGTGAGTGTGTGATTTGAGTGTGTGATTGCACAAGGTCATGGTATCTGTGGAAACTGGAGGACAGGGATAGATCACTGATGGCTGGAGATACAGGCGATTTTTGAATCCCACAATGGGAGTGTGGGAACTGAACTCTGGTCCTCTATAAGAGCAGTAAGGTCTCTAAACTACTAGCTAAGCTAACACCCAGAAAATTTGAAATGAAGTGAAATGAAATGTAACTGTTTTGATATATTTTGATGACTATTATTGCTAAAATTTTATATTTTATTAATATTTATAATAAATGATATTTTATATATTTTAAGTTTGACATCACTTTCAATTTTGATATGATAGTTATACTAACTTTATAAGAATGGAGAACACTATTTTTTGTTAGATAAAAATTATTCTAAAGAGTATAACTATTATACTAAAATCTGTAAATGAATTGCTTTCTAAATATGTTGAAATGACAGAGACACAGGGAATAGAGGTCAATTCTGACAACAGGAAGTGACCCCCACTTATCATCAAGTTGATCTTTGAGGCTATTTAACTGTGATGAATTCACCTTAGGAAATTTTCCTTTCCTAAGCACTGAATTTTTCTGACACCACTTTCCTAGAGCCTCGCATTCACTCTGAAGTAAATCTTACAGGTTGGTGCAGTTTTGCTTTTACTGTTATTGTTTCTTCTCACTACATTTTATGTAGCTGCTGGACTTTGGGTTATGTTTATCCATGTTTTTGCTTGGCTTGTATTTACTGATTTGCAAGAGTTTTCTGTTTCGGTGTCTGTGGTCAACACTGTACAGCTGGACTTTACATTCCTAAGTCTCATGCATCTTCTCCAAGTTCTTGGTGCTGAGCCTGATGGTCTCCAAGATCTCAGCTCTTACCCTCATTTTCTCTTCTCCTGTTGTCTTTTGCATGCTTTTATTTACTATTTTCTCTCAACCAGTTCTAGTGATGTTTCAGAGATATTGTTTGGGAGATCTAGGATTTATTGGCCAAATCTTTTGACTCAATCAAAATTTAGCTTTTTGAAGATGGTCTTCACAAATTGAATATAATGAGGTGCATGCTTCTTATATCTCAGTCTTTCTTTTATTCAGATTGCTTCAAATCAGAGATTAAATTAAATGTGTAAACTCTGCTACCGTTGCAACCACCTCTGAATCCTGACTCTAAGAATTGATCCTAAGATTTGAAACAAGTAAAGGAAGTCAATTATGTTTAATGTCAGTACTTAAAAAATATGGCTCTGCTAATCTATGTACCTAGATTTGACTATTCTTCCAATGAAAAAGGTTTTGGCTTTGATTTCCCAAAACTGCTTTCTGAATATAAGCAACATCTTAGTGACTGAAACGCAAACATAACCGCCTAGGAAGAACAAAGAGGCAGATTAAAGACCATGCAAATGGCGGGTCCTTTGGAGGGGATTTGAAGAACAGAGTTATGAATACTAAGAATGTGCTTACTATTTATTGGAATGTGTTTGAATAATGTTTGTTAATAAGGATGAAAAGAGGGAGAAAAACAAACAGATGGTGACTTGAGCAAGGGGAACAGTGGCTATGGAAAGGAACTGAGAGTCAATACAGTAAGACAGAAAGATTGCCCTCTGGGACAGCTAAGCCATCATCTGGAGTGACAGGAATGTCATTGAAGAGGATGTGTTCTGGCTTAATAAGATAAGGCAACAAAATTCTTTTTCAAGTTAATTAGTTGTCATTAGATTATTTCGTCTCAATTAATAAATGGTTTTGACATAAGAACACATGCAAATTCCTTAAAATATTGAAGCAGAATAGTTTGTCCTGTTAAAAATAACTTTAATGCCAAGTAAGTAAAAATTCAGAAAATTTAAGAAATAGTGATTATGAAACAGAACAATAATTTAAATCAAAGATAAAATATATAAAGTAATTTATCTTTCTATATCCAGTCTTATGCCACATAATCTTAATACCAGTGACAGGTAAGATCCCTGACAGTGGTCCCAGAAGGTTACCATAGAACCAAAATTTTTTATTGCCTAGTGAAGTCATAGTTACTTTAACGTTATAGGACAATAAGAGGACATATAGCTGTTTTTAGGAGAATACTGACCAAACTTGAAGCTATAGAAGAGAATGAATATAGCAAGGTACATATTCTGAAAAGATTTTTGAGATACTAATATGAAAATAATTGATTGTAAAGAACAACAGAAAATACTTTTCTCTCAAACTCTGGAGAGTGCAAACAGAAGTGTCAGCAACATAAGCAAGTTTTGGCCAGGAATGAAGGTGACATTGCATGCATGGAAATCTGTGTTATGAAGATGTGTTATGTCATGATTCAAAACAATGTGAAAGGGAAATTTAGTAAAAAGCTTTGGTTCTTCACCATATTAAAGATCTGACAAGTGATATGCAAACAGCAATGGCTACAAAGTAGAAGCCAATGCTAGGAGCGGTGTCATTTCTTAGAGCAAACTATGAATTTAATATTGGATCATCAAACCCAGCAAAGGACAGTAAACATAAGGCTGCAAGTTAACTCTTGTGTAGCAGAGTGACTGGACTGAGACTTTTGCTGGAGGACTGGCATCAGTATAGAATAACCATATATATATACATACATATAGTCGATCAATGGTTGAACCAAGATTTATCGAAAAGAACAAAATGCTGTTCCTTCCTTGGATGAATATTTGGTATGATACAAATACACTTATGTGTCAGTTATATATAAGGCTATGTTGTTTGCAGAAGATACTCTTTACTTACTCCATTTTGGAATGTTCTTACCTTTCTTTGTGAATTCTATGTGTACTTTCCATCACAATAACAGAAAAAATTTGAGAAATGTATTAGGCAATTACAATTTGGTCATTGCATGAATGTCATCTAAATCTACATTGTAGCAGCCAATCACTTAATGTAGCTTCTACTATTCAAACTCCTAGAATGCAAACATTGTGACCATGAGAGACAGGAGGCTGACACCAATGTGGCATGCTATAGCACTTTACTACATGTATAAAATTAGCATTGACAGACATTGAGGATGCAAAAGTGAATTATGAGATGAATGTATTCTAAAAAGAGTTCTGAAGTTTCAGAAAACAGGAAAAGGTTTTATTGTGAAATATAAGAGAATGGTGTTTGGTCTTCAGGGCTCACTGCAAAGGACTTGTGATTTTAAACTCTTTAAAATCTTTTGAATCATCAGTCCAAACCATGATTGTTTATTGAATGTAATTTTCTTCCTTTTGCAAAGAAAATTACATACAATAATTTATCTGTTATCTCATAGTTCCTAACGAATAAACTGTCTTCTCACTGAATGGGTAGGTGACTTTGATTATTAATTTTGGGCTTTGCTTTTTGTTTTTTTTTTAACCCTAAAGAAGAAATTAAGAAAAGGACTCAAAATTTCAAGCAAAATTATGCACTGTATTATTTCCTTGTACAACAAAAGAAAATATAAAAATGAAGCAGATATAAACTCCAGGCCATGGAGACCCTGTTGAATTACTATAAGTATAGTAATTTGTATATGAAATTCTCCTCACAGGTTTCTGTGTTGAATGCATGATCCCCAGCCTACCTACAGTTCAGACTAAGGATTGTTAAGACATCTAGTATAATGACCATCGTACTTCTGAAGAGAATTAAGAGCAGGCATCAAGAGGAAGAAACCGACAAGACACATAAGAACATATACATGCTCTCACAAGAACACAGCCACAGAGATATATGCCAGGGAGGGAAGTCTACAAAATAACTGTTGGCCTGGAAAGTCGCTCGGCAGTGTAACACTGCTTCCGACGATCAACACACTGTAACTGGGAGCTCAGATGGATAAAAGAGGAAACCGAGAAAGACGAACTACACCATTCCGTATATTTTCTACCCAGCATCATACTGCAACCTGGCCTCCAATGCCACGCTTTCCTTGGCAAGATGGGCAGAAACTTTGACATGAAACACAGACATCTCCCATCGCTGACATTCTTTGACCAGGTATTCGTCAGAGCAATGAAACTCTATTATAAGGAAGCAAGTGGCTGTTCCAGCAACTTAAAATTATGAGTACAAAGAACAGTGAACTCTGTCTTGCTGCAAAGAGTGTTTGTGGTCATCATATGACACGATTTAAGGGTTTCACTAATACGCAGATACATAAGTAATTATGACTGTCAACATAAAGTATTGCTAGCAAACCTCACAATGTATGAAAGGTTCAGGAGGTGGTAGGACACCTCAATAGGAATTTTGGAGAAGTACAATTAAAATCTCTTATCCTAAAATTATCTCCATAAAGTTATAGAAAAAAAGCTACTTTTATTATTGAAAGAAAAGCATTTAACCAGAATGTGATGCGCATCACAGGCAATCTGCTGAGGGAACTTTGCGAAGACAGAAAGAAATCGCACCCTTTTATATAGCCAAGAAGCTACACCCCATTACACACATGTTTTCAAGATAAATAATATCTAGTCATCACGTAGGAGGAAGTGACAACACCATTTGTCACAGACAGCGTATCTTCCCTATGTCTTCATGGTGGAAGGTTGTTTTGCGACTTGGAACAAGAGGCACCTAAAGTACCCACCCACCCACAGATACTGGGAGTTAGGACCACTGTAGTGATAGGGGAGCGCAGGCCTGTTTTTCGTCCACCCGGCTCCCACACGGCTAGCTTATACCC
>LOEQ01004562.1:83273-108076 GCA_001685075.1 Bramus lutescens
GGCCAAGGCAGTTTTTTTATTAACCAATGAAAATAACACATAGACAGATGACCCTCCTACATCAGACCACTGTTGTGCTTTATGAGTGTACACCCAAAAGATGGTACCTAAATCCCTGTGAAAGATATTCTAGGTGATGAAACTGAGAGAAAGCCTACCCATATTGCAAGAGAACTTCTATAAGTTTCAATGAGAGGAGACAATCACAGTGGTGAAACTTGGACTATCTGAGAGGGTCCCTAACAGTAGGACCAGGATCTATCTCTGGTGCATGAGTTATTGGAACGCATTCCCTATGGTGGGATGCAATGTTCGGCCTTAATGAAGGGGGGAGGTGCTTTGTCCTGCCTCAACTTATTTTCTGTCTTGGGCCTGACAAGAACCAACTTGAAACATTCTTTATTCAAAATAGATCCCTGAATCTTGAGAGGAGGGAAATGTTATATACAGAGCAGTGCTCTCTGTCAACAATGTCTCCATTCCCAAAACTGTTTGTGATAGCATGATTCATTTATGTATTCTTCCAGAAATTACGTTTGAATAATGTTTAACCAAACTGATGTGAGAACTTCTTATATACACCTATCTTAATGATCTTACATTACCACAAAGGATGTTGTGTAGGGACCCAGAAAATTAATAAGTATGAAATGAACAACAGAGACCAATAGCTATAAGGAAAGCATAAAGCAAGGGAAGTGGAGAGATGATATTAATGAGTATCAATTGGCAAAGTAGAATAGAAAATCAATGAGATGAAGAAAGAACATGAAGATAAACCCAGTAACTATACATAGTTCCTTGAATGACGATCCAGAGATTATCTCCCCAAGAAACTTTTTCACATGGTTCACAAAGGAGTTCCTACTTGAAGAACATCCCCTAGATACAGAGACCCGAATGACTAGGAAATATTTCCTGAGCTTTCCTTTTCCCTCCATGATAAAATCCAATGGTCTGATACTGCAAAGAAACAAATGATGCTGTCTTTGTAGATAACTTTCATGCCCAAGTGGCAAGGAAGCCCTTCCTCTGAGCTTCTTCACTAAGTTATAGCAGGTCCCTGACTCCTTGGACATGGATCTACTTTATGAGAGATATGATCAGTAACAGAAGAGAGAACCCCAGGCATGGGAAGACCAGACAAAAAGCTACAAAAGAGAAATGTTATTTCCATGCCTAAGAAGACACAATGAGATACGGCTGGAGACTTGATAAAACAGTAAGAAATGATGTCAGAGAGGTCATCTGGGTGGATGTCTATGCTGCTGAGTGAGACTTCTCTGCCTGACCCAACTCCACCAATCCCAACCAACCCTCTGTGAATTTCAGGAGAGTAGTTATATCTTATTCATTCTACCAACTCTAAGGCATGCATTTTTCAGATGTTCAATATTTATTAAATTTATCCTTTTCCTTTAGGAAATGACTCCAATATTCAGTTTTTTTGTTCCTATAAGAAAGTACTCAAGAGAAAAGACATTTTATCAAGAAAAGGGTTATTTTGGCTCACAGTTCCAGAAGTCTCTATTGGGAGTGACTTGGTCCATGTTACTGAGCCAGTGACTAGGCAGGATATGAAACTAGAAGAAATTTACTAACATCATGGTAACCAAGAGATAGAGGACAGAATGGTCAGAGGAGGCCATGTTCAAGATCTACACTTCCAGAGAAAGTCTCCAACGGATGACTTCCTTGACTTAGTCCCATCACTCGAAGCATCCGTCAATTCAAATAATACCACCACCTGGAGACCATAGCCATATCACAAGGAGTCTGGAGTATTTCGGGGCCAACCTATAAGAATTATCTCATTACTATTTCTTTGAAGTTCCTGTCTAGATTCTCATTCTGCTAACAACATTATTTTCCTTGAAGCTTGAAGAAATCTTACCATTTAATTTTTATAATTAATAATGCAGAAGGCTAATAGAGTTGAAGAAGTATGCAGGCTCAATTTCAGCATAAGAAGACTAACAGGTTTGACAAGGTAAATAAAATGCGAGAAGTCACTTAAACGGTGAGGGCATTCGTGCCATATAAATTCACAGTGTTAAAAACAAATCCTGAACTTCACGATTATGAGTTTCTTTTCCTTCCCACTTAAAAAAAAAACTATTGGATTCTACTATATCTCCTAATTATTTCAAATTCATGATGCAAGGAGGCAATATATAAATATTTTATTAATTATGCCTGTCTATTTCGAGATTTTTAGAACATATCCTGACAACAAATATTTCAACTCAGCTATGTCAATACAAAGTCACAGTTTAAAATATTTTGGTTAAAAATAATTCCATTACCCATATACACAAAAATTAAAATATTTTCAAGACCAAAAAAGACTTGTGTGGGTGAACTTGTCTGTAATCAGGTAGGTAGGCTGCCAAGGATAAAATGAATCATTAAATATTAATAACTATCAATTTCCTGTAGAGCTGCTGTCCTGAAAACACTTACCATAGCTTACGAGCTCTTCACCATTGCATATGAGTCATGTCTAGCTTTTGGCTTAGGACCGGATCCCTTAATTGAGAACACAGCACTTTACCTGAGCAAAGGCTTATCCTGGGCTTTAAATTTGATACTTAGATAAGGTCTGTGAGATATTGGTTTCTCAGTGGTGCTATTCGTTCATCTTCCACGCCCACCTTGTACCCAGACATTGGCAACTCTTCTAAATAAAATGTCGAGATGCATCATGGAGCACCGTTATTAATAGCATACTGTATTACTGTTCTGAAGCGACTCTAAAACATGACTACAGACTTGCTGCCTTAATACAACAAAAATTTATTCTCGCACAGCCTTGGAAGTTAGATATATAAAATCAGCTCCGCACAACCAAAATCTGGGTAACAGCGGGACTGTGATCTCTGTGGAGGCTTTAGAAGAAATATGTTCTTTGCCTCTCTCTTTTTCTGATGGCCATTTTCATACCTTGGTTTCTTAGCATCTTCCTTACTTTTCTTACATTTATTTATTTGTAATGCAGCCAGGGTTGCCAGGGCATGTGCTTGGAGGTCAAAGAACAACTTGAGTGGATCAATTAGTACCTTCAAACACGTAAGCTCCAAGGCTTAAACTCAAATCACCAAGCCTAGTGACACTGATTATACCCAGTGAACCTTCCCACTCGTCTCTGGATGTCTGGATGTCATCATCCTCTCTCCTTCTCCTCTGCATATTTCAAAATCCTATCCTATGTGTTGAGGACCCACGTGATATGATGTATATCATCCCAAAATACAGAATCAGAGCCTCCTCTCAGGATCCTTATTTTAACATAGCAGAAACTCTCAAAGCATATACACAAATAAGAGTGCATTAGTTTTTGCGAACTATCATTTCATTTGTATCCATCATGAAATTTAACAGATGAGCACCAACTTGTCCCAAGTATAATTATGCATAATTTTATATCCTTAAATATGTAAAGTTGTTGTTAGAATGGAAGACTATTCTTCCTTTTTTTTGCTTTTTTAACTTTCACATTTAAAAGGATTTTACATGTGCTTTAAAAGGGAGCGCACAGATAATAAAATCAGGTAGGAAGACACAATTGGACATACATTTCTTAGGAAAATTTATACCTAAATTAAGGTAATTGGTATATTTGCTCGGCTGAAAATGAATTGAGGGGAAAACAGATAATAATTTCTAATTTAAAACTGACTAGCTTAATCTAAACTTAAAGGCTCAACATACTTCCTTGAATGAAAAATATGAGTTATACTAGTATCATAAATCCACAAGAGAACATTTTTTTCACAAGGAAGTCTGGACAGAAAGCCATTTTCTCAGATTTTAAGAAGTAAGGTTGTCCCAACATAAATAAAATATCATATTTTGCTTCAGGGGAACTTTACAGTTCAAGAAAATGGCATTAGTATACTTTCATGAAGGTAGCTCATAATAGTGTTTTCTCAGATCTAATAAAAACAAACTCTTGATAAATCAATGTGTATATAAAAGTTAAATATTGGTAAAATAGCCCACACCTCCTTTTTACCAGACTCAATACTATACTTTATATTTTTAATACACTTTAGTGCTACCTTTCATTAAAGTGGGTTTAGAGCTGGTGCACCTTGCCTCTGCAGTCTGAGGAAACGTGCGGGCCTACCCATGAGGGCAACACTTCTACTCTGATGTATGACAAACGATGAACAGTGCGGTCAAATTGTGGGTGATGTAGAACTTTCCATACTGTGATAAGGCTGTGTCGGACACGTGCATTGACAAACTGTGTTGAAAGCACATTTCTCACGTGACAGCATGATTCTTTAAAGTTTGTTTTTAATTGTGTAGCACTGAGGATTTAACCTAGAGACTCATGTCTGCACATAGGTGTCTTAAAGCCCTGCCATGAACTCTTAATATGGTCATGTCTTTTGACTCTATTTTCATTTTTCCTCTATATTTTCATTTATATTTAATGTGGGCACTATCTTTTGACCATATTTTTATTTGTTCTCTCACAGCATAGCAAAGACAGTTCATTTTCCCTAGTGTTTATTACAAGAAGCTATCCTGGACTATGTCACCTGATGTGGGATTCCCCTCTGTATACCATGTACATATTTTATTTCCATTGGTTAATAAAGAAGCTGCTTTGGCCTGTGGCAGGGCAGAATAGAGAAAGGTGGGAAAGTTAAGCTGAGTTAAGGAGAAAAGAAGGTGGAGTCAGAGAGATGTCATGTAACTGCCCAAGAAACAAAATATAACAAACCACGAGCCTTGTGATAAGATATAGAATAATAGCAATTGTTTGATTTAAGATGTAAGAGGTAAATAGAAATATGCCCTGAGCCATCACTCAAACAGTGTTGTAATTATTATCGTATCTGTGTGATTATTTGGGTCTGGGTAGCCAGTGAACAAAAGTACAGTCTTGTTTATGATAATCAAGAGCTGGAATTCTGTTATTTTGAGGAGACAAGGAGCATATGTTTGTTTTCCAAAACATTTATTTAAGACACTTAAGGCAGGAATGGTTAGAATGAAAATGGAATGAAATGCATATTACCAAAAGGAAAGATCCCTAGACCAGCAGTAGAATAGGATTCATATACTATGTCCAGAAAGATCCCTACTAATATCAAGTAGTATGGCATGGCCACTATAATATGTAAAACAGACAACCAAATGTAATGCATAGATATTTAGGAAAGTATATCATGGTTAAGTCTCTGGTCACCTATACTGGAAGGTTCTACAAAAAGGGCCAAAGAGGTTTTTTGTTTTTTGTTTTTGTTTGTTTTTGATTTTGTTTTACAAGGAAAAGCAGTCAGTAGCTGAGGAATGATGTCATTTCACCACTGTCCACTAAATTATTTAATGGACATATCGACACACCAAGCATTTTGTACTAAGAGTGAACTGATGGGCAGCACTGTTTTTCCAGGACACTGGAAAACCTGAAGCTCACATACATGAAGTTCATATGTACAACAACTGTAAATCCCCAATAATGAAGAATAGTTATTGGCCAAATATTTTGGTTAGTGATGATCAGGCTATTCAAAGAACACAGAATGACACATTTCTTCCCATTACATCATGAGTCCCTTTTAACCGGCTCCATTCACCAGCACAGAACTGGCATGCCATTGACTAAAACTCTTCCAAGTTCCCGTTTTCTCAATTGCACAGCTGGATCAACACTTCCATCTCCTCTGCAAGGCTTAAGTGAGGGAGGGTCAGCTTAACGGCACAGGCACAGGTCTTGAAGTATCCTGATAAGTATTAAAATTTTAGGATCTTTATTATAAAATAAAGGCAAAATTTCTCCATCTCAACATTCTTGATGAATTAGGAGCTCTTTGCTATTGTTTTTGTTGGTGTTGTGAGTATGCTGTAACTTCTATAAGGTGTTTTTAGCGTCTACCGACGAGACGTGAGTAATGCCATCCCTCTGTTATGACACAAAAATTCTCCAAAACAAGCCAAATGTCCACTAGGGGGCAAAATCACCCCAGCTGGAAACCAGTAGCAGAGACTTACTATGTGGTTTAACACAACATGACTCTAAGTTGGATAGTGTGCAGTGTGAGCATTTCCAAAGTACCATGTGAGCTATGGAAGGTGTACATTTGTTCACACAACCAGCTTTATTAAACAGCTACTAGTGACTAGGAAACATACTCTAGGGGGTAAAGATGAATTACAAATTATTCCCCCTAAGAGGGAAAGTTGGCTGTACACAGAAATATGGTTTTCAATATGCTTCAGAGCACTGGCATTTCAGAGTCAGAGAATTAAGAGTAACATTGTAGGTAAAATTGGGAAAAGAAAACTCTTAGTTTCATGAATTGTTTTAAAGAAAAGTATGGCAGTTAAGAAAACTGCCATAGACTCAGCTAGGAAAAGCTATTATTCTTACTAAAGTGGTTTAAACTTTCATTATTAGAATCATAAAATTTTAGAGTTTGACAGAACTTTGGAGATTACCCAAGACCATCACCTGACTCCTGCTTCACAGTAGAGGAAATGGATTCTTTCTTTACCCCTCTGTATTGCAAACAGATGTAAGAGAAACAAGCAAGAAAAATATAAGTCGATGTGAACCGCAGCAGGGGGCTCCCGATTTATACATTAATTTTAAGGGGAATAGCATGAAGTCTGACCTTCTCCTAAATTCAGTACAAAATCCTAATAGTACAGGCTAGCAGACTTTACCGCAGATGAAAACCATGTTGCCCCGAGGGAAGTATGGGAATCTCAGGTGGGAAATTCAGTCTGGGGGATGACTTCTCCTCGTCTAAAGACATTTCCTGAAATAGATTTGGGACGGGGGAAGAAAAGGAAAACTACCTACAGGTGTCTCCCCATCACAGGCCATACTCCACTTTCAAGATGATGGAGTGCACCATACTCATCACAGTGTGTTTTCCAAGGTCAGAGCATCGCCAGAGCAACCTTTATTCTGGTACTCACAGCATATGAGGCTCACAAAAGGCTGTCAGCAAGGAAGGGGATGGAACCATAATTGCTTTGCTGTTTGCCTGCCTAACCCTTAAGTACAGGTGTAAGAGCACAGGTGTGTGCTGTGGGATTCCCACACTGTACACTGTGAGGATGCTTTATTACCATTGGTTAATTAAAATACTGCTTGGCTTATGGCAGGGCAGAATATAGTGAGGCAGGAAAACTAAACTGAATGCAGGGAGAAAGAAGGCTGAGTGAGACAGATGCCATGTAGCCGTCCAAGAAGCAATATGTGAGGGAACAAACCACGAGCCTTGTGGTAAAATAGAAAATAATAGATATGGGTTAATTTGAGATGTAAGAGCTAGCTAGGAATATGCCTGAGCCATTGGCCAAACAGCGGTGAAAGCACAGTCTCCTTTGACAGTTGTGCTCGTTACAGAGCTCGGGAAGTCAAATAGAGAAGTCATGGTAATTGTGTTTCCTGGTTGTTAAAGTACCACTTCATTAAAGCATTTAAATATGCAGACATTGAGATGCAGGTTACAGTATGAGAGTTGAGGAACTTTGAGAACTGAGAACTTATCCTTGTGTGTGACTGTAGCGCGTGTGTGTACATGCACACATGTGCATGCAGCTATGTGTGCCTGTGTTGTGTATGGTAGATAGCAAGATCAGGTGACTTACTCAGTTCTTCCCCACCTTATTTCATGAGACAGAACTTCTTACTGACTCTAGACCTCACCTCGTCTGGACTGACTGGGCCTAAAGCTCAAGGAAACGTACTTGCCTCGCCAGCCCCTCAGTGCTAGGCATACAAATATGCTCTGCCTTGACTAGTGTTTACATAGATCTGGGATGTCCATACCCAGGTCCTCAGGCTTGGGCATCAAGCACAATGCTGATTGTGGTATCGTCTCCACTGTCCATAATTTATTCTTATAATAAAACATTTCAAAATGTTTGTACTTGACAAATAGCATATTCGCTATTAGTGACCTCCTAAAAAGATACCTTCTAATGTTTAAACCCCAAAATATTTGCATTTGGACAATATTTTAAGTTAATAATAAGTTATTAAATAGCAGTTTGTATTTGGGACATTTCCTCTTATTTTCTAGCTATTTTCTGTTCAAAGGACTAGACAGTTTCTACTAATTACCTTGACTAAAGGTGAACAAGGAGAGAGAGAGACAGACAGACAGAGACTGAACCCCAATTACTGGGTTAGAATTTCAGTGCTCCAGAGCTATGGATGACTGCTCTAATTTGATCGTACACACTGAACGTTCATGGGATTAGAGGCAGGTGAGTTGGATCTGTTCCCTCAAAACAGAATAAAATCTCAGCCAAAATTCTACCACATACACCTCTACTAATAACAACCTGGAAGTAGATATACAGGTAATATCCCAAAACTTCAGTACTTCATTCTGCATCTGATCTTTTATGTGTATTCCAAAGGCATTATATATTGAGTATTTGGCAAGGCAGATGTGACTATAACCTGCCTGTCATTATTCAATCAATTCTCAAGGATAAAACTCCTAACTAAAACAGTCAAAACGTTTCATGCTGTCACCATAGTAAATAATTTCTAATTAGAACCAGGGCCAAAAATCTTCCTACTCTGAGGTAACAACCCAACCCCGAGAAGCCCACACAGGAACAAACCTGTATGAGAAAGAAGGAATATGGCAATGGCGATCTCTGCATCTTCTACGCCTTGCAGGTTGAGATGACTGTTCTGACTAGATGGTGATTTGTTATGTTCTAACACTGATGCCGCTGAAGAAAGGCAGGATAGAGGGTCGGAGGAGGTTCTTCACAGTATACAGTCCCATTTGGAGGAGTGAGAGCTGGTGTTATTAACACCAACAGTGGAAGAAACGCGTGAGTAAAGGTTGTAAATATGGTCATCTTTGTCACATAGCTCTCTTTTATTCTGTGTGGCCAGATACTGTTTGAATGAAAACTAAGTCATATTTTTATAAGATAGGAAGCCTTCATTCTCTGTACCCAGATACTATAGCAAAGTCTTTATATAAAATATCTTTTCTTTTGAGCTAAATAACAAAAAATTCTTCAAATCTGTCTTTCACTAAAGAATCTAAGAGTAGAATATATTCCGTCTCTTCAAATAAATGGAAAGTGCAATAGACCTATTCCGACTTGAGTAAAACCTTCGAATTATCTGTAGTTTTCAAATTAAAATATGTCAGTTTAAACGGTAAGAGCTGAACAGTCATTTCCCTATCACAAGTTTTTAAGGTTATTGATTATATTTCATATACTGTGAAATGATCCTGAAAGTTTTATATATTTCTTTAGGGATTTCTTCTCACAGATATTTCTCAGGCCAACTTTATTAACAAAGGGTAGAAATAAAGGATTGGTAGTTGGTCTGCACAGTCTCCACAATGAACAAGTGAGGAAGATTAATATTGTTGTGGTATGATCACCATGCAATTTTATTAAAACTAGTTCTGTGGTACCGAAAAGAATAGCAACTTTTCTGCAGCTATTGTAAGAAAGGAAACAACAGTGCTTTTTTTTTTGCTATGAGACATTTGTCTTTGCCAGAAAATGAGGACAAATTTTTAAGGAACATTACTAGAATACCGTTAGTTGTCAGTAAGATCAAAATATGAAAAAATATGTCCCAAAAGCATGAAACTTTCAATAGGAAGTATGATGAGGGAGAATTTCAGAAATTGGGATATAATGCAATGCATTCCTCTGAATCTAACACCCTGGGGTGGAAGCACACGTAGTGTGGTATCTGTGAACTTCTTTGTACTCAGAAGAAATGGTAAAAACTCAGGGCCAGCAGCACTGTAGCTTGAGGATGGTTGGTAGGGCCCATGTGATGAGCTCTAATCATGCAGGAATGGTACCCGGTCATGTGTGATAAACACCAATTATTTCATCAGTGAAAAATTATGTCTAGCATCTCTTTGCAGAGATTTTGCTGTATATTTGAAGTATCTATGTAATTTGGTTCATTTTTTACAAAATCCTGGTGATATTTTAAATGCAAACTAACTATGTCTGGGAATATATATGAGACACTATGAATCATGAGGTCTTTTCAATTTATAAACATAAATGCCATAAACTATTAATTCCAATGGTTGTCTCTGTACTAAGACCATATCAATAAAGTAACTCTACTTCAGCCCATTTTCTCCTATGACATAAAATAGTGAAGTTAATTATGGTGCCAAGTTTTTATGCTGTAACATGTAGAAAATAACACATAGACACTATTTTCTTCACAGCCTCTGGTAATATTAGGGGGGTGTAAGCCAAAGATGGCTGTCGGGTGATAAGAACATGAAAAAGGTTGCTCTGGGATTTTGAAGACCACTGGGAGTCTTATTTTATGTGGAAAATGAATTGTGGACCACAGGCTCATGCCAGGAAGGTCTTGGAGTGACTCTACTGTTTTTCATAGTCAAACTTTGGGTTATGATTGCCTGATGTCCTCTGTGCTCCAAATGAGAGTGTTTCCTTTAATATTTTGATCAGAGGCCAAAACAATAACAAAAGCCCTTTTTGCTAAATGGGTATATTAGTTCATAATTTCTAAATGAATATATTTTTTATTTGGTTAACATTAAATCATGCTATTTGGGGTGACATTCACTATGCATCCTTCTCTGTAGCCTCCCACAGAGAGGCGTCCCACAGCTCTGAAGCTTGTTTCCTCTGCTCTGACCTCTCACGCCAGGCTCTCCACTTCAGGACTTTCATGTAACAATCTCCTACACTCTGAGAAAGCCAAGCATCCCTTATGTTTCCACCAACACTTTGTGACTGCTCCTCTGTGTCACCAAAACACCACCAAAATGACCGCTCCTCCATGCCCCCAAAACACCACCACCATCCTGCGAACGTCAGCCTGGGAACAAGATGCACACCTGATAGTCTTTTTTCATCTCAGTCCCTTTGTCATTGTGATGAAGGAGCTCTTCTTAGCTACCATTAAACAGAAATCGGCTCTGCAGGAAGCTTAGGTTTTATGCTAAGGTCTTTGCACCTTTGCTGAGTGTTTTGGAATCACTCCAATCGCCTGTTGGCAGGATCTTTGATGCTTCATTGTTGAAGACACACTACTGATTATTTAAATGTCACTTGTAAACCTCAAGCTTCTGAGCATCTAATGACAGAGCTTTAAGCTCTGTAATGTGTCAGCTCTCTAAAACCCAGTCTCCCAAATAAATTGATCAGACAGCTTAATGGATGTGTCATTTAAACTTGATTTAGCAAAAGCAGAACTAAGAAGAAATTTAAGGTATTTTAGATATAATACTACCACACATATTAGGGTCACTATGCTTTACTTTATAAAATGTCAAATGTTACTATATTCAAGCTTGATTTATTAAAGGAACTCAAAATTCTGCAAGGCCCAAAACTCTTCTGCCTTCAAATGCTATGGAAGACCATGAATCAAGCTGGAAAATTTGAGAAAATTTAGACTTTCAAGCAAATTTGCTGTTGATATGTATCCTATGGGAAGAGCTATTCTGATACTTCGGATGCTTAAGGGGTCTAGTCGAAAAGTAGACTAGTTTCACAAGTGTTGGAGAGCCTGTCAGGAGGAAGAGGGAGTCTGCTGTGGAGTAATCCTTTTGTGAAAATTTGGCACTCAAATTGTTTTAATAGAAAGCCGACTGGCTGCCTGGTAGCCAGGCAGAAATTATGGGCAGACTAAAGGATGCTAAGATGAAGGGCAGAGTCAGAGGAGACACCAGCAGATGCAGAGAAAGCAGGATGTGCAGAAAATGAGCCACACGGCAGAAGGTAGATAAGACACATGGGTTACTTTCTAAGAGTTAGCTAGTAACAGCCTGAGCTACTGGCCAAGTGTTTACAATTAATATTAAACTTGTGAATGGTTACTTGGGAGCAGCTGCCGGCACAAACGAACTCCATCTACAGGAGTCCTCCCCTTCCTCCACGTTATGGAAACAGTAGTGACTCTCATTAGGTGGTAACCCAGAGCCCTACCCAGCACTGCTGGAAGGAGGAAGAGCCTGCCACATTTGGGCAACAAAAATACTTCTGGTCATTTGGTAAGATGCCCTGGTTTTCAGAAGGCTATATAGCAAGGAAAGAAAGACTGCTCTCAACTCTCTAAAAGAAAAAAGTCCTAATTTTTGAAATGCAACTTATTTTTCTTCATCTAAGACTTACATATACACAGAATTTGTTGACATATAATAAAGCACAGTTAAAAATCATGAGCTTGGAAATGTCATTTTGACAACAAAAGAAAATTAAGTCCCCGAAAAGAAATGCCTGTGGGAATGACTTCTAGAAAAGGAACAATTAAACCATCTCCAGAAGTGACATTTCCACACATGAACAATGGGCTAGAGAAAGGGAGATGAGGCAGCAGTCCATGCAGAGGCTGATTACAAAATTGATGGAATTTCTCATCTATAATTGCTGTGTGGAAGAGAAAGCAAGCCTTATATGCTCAACTCATATCAAATGCTCTAAAAGTTCATATAATGCCTATGTTCATAAACCTGTGCATAGCTGTAAACATCACAAAATAAAAGTAATACTCTTGCATCATGCACAAGCAAAAAAAAGAGAGAGAAAGAGAGACAATCCTAAGAAATGACTGCCACAAAGAGGTACTACCCAGATTGATCATCTCTCAAAGTCACACTCACGCAACAATCACCATTCTGTGCTAAATTTCATTCCTCACTAAAGCACAAATGTGCTGACAATTACACATATTCGAATTGACATTATTTCTAGATATTTTAAGCACTTCATATGTCAAAGTTGTGCAGTCAATGTAGCATTAGATATCTTTAATTAGATTTATTTGAGTCAGTGTTGTGCTTGAGCTTAATGGTCAGATTATCATTCTGCAGTTGTTAGTGTTTCAATATCTGGCTAAAGGAGGGGAGGGGCATAGAAGGCAAACACTACTGTGCCGGGCTTTTATGGTGAAATAACATTTCTTTCCCGCAAGCCCTTGACCATTTTCCGTGTGTACTAAGAGTGTGAATAAACTCGTAAACACCAACTTTACACAATCTGATCAGAGATGCTAAGTGTGTTCCACCAAAAGACAAAAGGGGATGAGGCTGCTTCTGTGATCAGACTTGGTCTTGTATTACCTGTCCCAAAATGTAGACTCTGTCATTGCTCTTTTAACCCCGTTCTAATAAGAATCCTGGAATCCTGCTGAATCTGTTTAGTGAGGGTTACTATTTAATCAGATTCCTGATTCCTCACATTTGCTATCATTCTGTGGTGCCACATCTTTGACAAAAGAATGTGTGGAGTCAATTTATCCAGAATTCCTTTCACCTCTGATGTCTCCTCTTTGTAAATTCTACAGATATTTGCCACAATCCCTCCTTCACATCAACTTTTATTTACCTTGCTGGATTCGGGGTTGAGCCACATCTCTCTGTCCACCATAGAACCCATATGGAGTACCACCTTCTCTCCCTGTGAAATCTGCCTTGCTGTTTCTTAACAAGGAAGGAGAATTATTTTCACATGTGTATCTAATTTTAAAATTCATAGTAAAGGCCATATTCTGAAGATTCTGGCATCACAGTCTCCTTGATTGTGCTAGAGTGTGCAAGCAGAAGCATTCTGTCACACTGCTCGGTGGTTTGCTTTTAATGAAATAGATTCTTTTCTCGAACAATTGATTGCATTCATAGTTCCCCTCCCTTCATTCCTCTCAGTTCCCCCCCATAGCCCCTCTCTCTCACCTCCTCCACCTTCTTCAGACAAGACCAGGCCCGCAAGAGACAACAACCAAACAAGGCAAAACAAAATACAATAAGACATGGGGAAAAAAAAAAAACAAGCAAACAAACAAACAAAAAAATCCCTCACATCAAAGCTGGACAAAAGACACTAACTGTATTCTTGCCACAACTACATTGGTGCAGTTTTTTTAGACTACCATACATAGTTAACTAACTTCTTATTTAAAATAACTAGCCTAAGTTAAAATTAAAAGATAACAACCTAAAATCTTTTTAAAAAGTTGTGTAGTACTGTATATACTGGACTTATTAAGAGTAGGTGATTTCAATATCCTACTATCTCTGATGGAAAAGTCTCTGAAAAAAATAAACAGAGACAAATTAAAATGAATTGGCACTGTACATGGACCAAGGATAAACTAAGAAGGAATAAAAAGTTAAACAGACCCATAACAAATAAACAGATTAAAACAGTAATATAAAATCTCATAAAAAAGTCCAGGTCAGATAGATTAAGAATTCTACCAAACTTTCAAAGAACTATAACCATTACTGGTTAAATTATTCCAAAAAGGAGAAAAAAAAAAACAAAAGAAACTATTTTCATGAATCTTCCCACAATTCTAGCCTTACTTGAATACCAAAGTCTACAGAAAAAGACACAATCATACAGTAGAACTGTAGGCCAATATTGCCATAAACAAAGACACAAAAATGTTCAACAAAATGCTAACAAACTAAACAGATATATGTTAAAGGGTTTGTGGACACTGACACTGATGCCACTATTATCTCAACTAATGACACCAAGGCCTTCCCACATTGGAAACTCAAGGACACCCTCTCAACTCCCATTACTGGTTTGGGTGGTGACTCTACCTCTAAGATCACTGTTCACCTGCTCCATTGGAAAGACTTGGATGGTAACGGACAGATTCCACCCTATTGTATCAGAAGCCCCCTGCACCCTTTGGGGATGGGACCTACTAGAAGAAACAGGCACTGTCCTTTCTGTTGATAATAAGGCCTTCTGTGAGCACATAATGACACATAATATTATGGGCCAATCAGGGCAACAGCCCTGTTTCCACCACTTCAGGGGGCCTAACCCCCAATTCTGATGACCACTGACCATCACTTCAGCTTAGTTACCCCACAACCTTTAGCTCTTAATGGGCTCACAAACAAACAGTATGATCAGTGGCCTATTTTGGATCCTAAATTATCTGTATTAAAAGATTTGGTTAAAGAGCAACTTTCTCTCAGTCATTTTGAACCATCCCACAGCAGGTTCAATACTCCAATATTCATTATAAGAAAGAAGTCAGGCAACCATCACATATTACAGGATTTGAGACAAATTAAGGTACAAATGGAAAAAATGGCATTCCCCCACCCCAGGCAGGCTTGCCATATTCGGGTTGGCATATCTTGGTAATAGACATTAAAGACTGTTTTTCCCCATACGTCTGATGCCGCAAGATAAACAGTTGCTTTGTCTTCACAGTATGAGAGCCTAATGTACAAAAGCCAACCAACACTACCAATGGAAGTTCTTAACACAGGGCATGAAAAATAGTCATGGAATCTGTCAGCTATTAGAGCAACAAGCCCTAAAAATATTCCCCATGTCATATTTGTAATCCACTATATGGCATCCTATTGGCTCAGCCAAATTGAGAAAAAGTTCAAAAAAATCATGTCTCAAATATTAAATATTTAAAGACCCTTCATCTTCATATACCCTCAGAAAAATACAATGGATGCCCCCATTTTCCTTTTGGGGATATCAGATTAGTCAAACAATATGTTCACTCAATGCCTCCAATGAGGTACACCCAAAGTATACGTATGTTAAACTCCAGGAATTATGAGGCACCATTAATTGGCTCAAGCAGTTTCTTCCTATTCCCAATGAAGAAATGAGGGGCTTGTTTCCTTTAAAGGAAGGCCACTCCTCCCCTTCCCATGTTGTGACTTTAACAGAGGAGGCAAACTGCGTGGTGCTGATTCTGCCTCCCTACAACAGTATGGTCCAAATGCTGCTTTATGGCACTTGTCCTATGGACAGAAAATGGAGTCCTGGGTGCATTCTAGCAATCTGGCCTCCTGATGTGGATACACTTATCTCACTCAGAATCAGGATGCCTTACCTCCAAATTTGACATAACCTTCATTATTTGCCACAAGGCATGAATGACTTTGAGCAGTAGATAAGTACATAAAAATGTAACTTGCAAATGTAAGAGTGAAACTCTACACAAAAAGTCATGGCTTCAAAATGACCATTCTAGCTGTATAGAAATCAGGTTTGGGGACTGGGCAGTTATTTGTTGGAATGACTGCCTTAATCTAGCTGTGGAATGTTTTCTTTTCTTAGTTTATTACAGTAAAGTGATTTTTATTTAAAACATAATATGTAGTTTAAAACATTTCTTAATTCTTTAATAATTTCACATATTGTATTTTGATGACACTCACCTCTAACTCTCAGCTCTACTCAGATCCAGTCAACCTACTTGACTCACCTTTTTTGTTTAGCCGCCTATCAATTCAAATTTGAGCCGCTCATATACTTCTGGTATGGGACCATCCAATGGAGCATGGTCAACCCTACAAGAAGCCACTCCCTCAGAGAAAACTGACTTTCCCTTCTCCAGAAGGCAACTGCCCACAGTCCTTCAGTTATGGAAAGGAGATTATGGGTCTCTTCTTCCTCCATGCTAGAATGCTGACTGGCTCCATATTATGCAGGTCTTATATGGGCGACCACAGCTCCTGTGAGTTCTGTGTGCTCATTAGTCCTATCATATTGAGAAAACACGATTTTGCTCTGGTCCTTACTTCTTTCGGGCTCTCATAATCTTTTTGCTCCATTTCCAACAACAGTTCTTGAGGCTTGGGGAGGGGTGTCATAGAAATGTCTCATTGTGTCTGAGCATTCCAAAGTCCTCTACTCTCTGACTTTTGACCAGTTGTGAGTTTCCATATTAATAATGACCCACGGCAGCGCAGAGAAAATTCTCTGATGAAGTCTTAGAGCTCCACTAATCTAAAACTTTAGAGAGGCGTTTGATACTGGGAGTCGATGCAGCAAGTTTGCTATAGTATGTTTACCCATGGAGCTGTGAATTCTGCAACCATAACTTCTGTCCCTTTTATCAGTACCAGCACCATTTTTCCTTCCATAAAACAGGCCTTAAATCCAATCAGAAAGTAACTGTTAACTCTCCTAACATTCATGACACTGTACTACCCACAAGTTTATCTTTACATGGTGATTTGTTATTTCAGTATTCGGCATTATGGCTGGGTAAGATTGTTGATGACTTTCTCCCCCTAGGACCTTGGGTAGCGACTTCCATTCCTGTGAGAGCCAGCCAGCAGAGAGGTTTCCTTAATGCGGGAGATGATGTAAGCTATGAATATGTTTTATTGCCATTGGTTAATAAAGAAGCTGCTTTCGGCCAATGGCTTGAGTAAAGTCAGGCTGAAGGAGATACATAGAGAGAGTGGGTAGAGTCGGGGAGAAGCCATGTAGCTGCCTGGGACGGAAACCTGTGCTGGAGTCTCTCGAACCTTTGCCAGTCGGCCATGACCTTGTGGTGATATCAGAGTAATAGAAATGGGTTAATTTAAGATGTAAGAGTAAGTCAGAAATATGTTTAAGCTACTGGCCAAACAGTATTGTAAATGCAATATAGTTTGCATATATATAGTTAGTTAGTTAGTTAGTTAGTTAGTTAGTTAGTTAGTTACTGTAGACCAGGTGGGAGAGAAACCTCGGCCAGCATTTTCTACTCTGTACCAGCTTGGCATCTCCGTGTTTTGTGACCAGAGTGTGTGGTGTCCTCCTCATTAGGATTTTATCATCAAGTTCTATTAGGCAATCAGGAGCAATGGTAATAGCTTATATTGTTTCGCAGGTATCCAGATCACCTCGGACCAAAAACTTGTTTGCTTGAACGACTAGCTTAATCTTGAGGAGATGTCACAAACCTGAAATTGGGCTTTTAATTCGGTAAACTACAGCTTATGAGATAAATACAAGTCCCAGTGTATGGCAATTCCTATTAAACATATTCATATACTATTGGAATCTTATAAATAGGAAGCTGCCATGTTGTATTTTTGAGCATCCTTCATGTTAGTTGCTCTTAATTCTGTCCTCGGTCCTACCCTCCCATCTGCTTCCCAACTTCGCCCCCTTCCCATTACCACCCTCGTCCCCTTCATGTCATGAGAGGGGATCCTCTCTTGCCTAAAGATCCTTTTTATGCCTTCACCAACATTCTTATAAATGATATTCTGTTGCAGAAGGAAAGTCTATATTCATCCACCAAAACTAAGAGAAGGAAGGAAATCACAGAATTCCTAAAGCAAAGCTTCCATCAGAAACGCTACAGATTAAAGAAAACCCAGCTCCTCCTTTACTGGTCTCCATTGCCAGGGGAGAGTCTCATTCTAAGCAGAGACATGCACGGTTTTTGAAAGGAGGACTGAGCTTTGGGAAATTAGAGAAGGGTTGGAAATAGGGCCTCCACTGACATTTAAGATTAAAACTTTCTGGGCATTCAATTTTCTCAAAATACTTGAAGCATTTCATTAATCAATACAGCCTCCTGGCTGGAAAGCGAAGCGTTGATATGTGATTTCATTTGGGAAAACCAACCTAGGTCAGAACTCAGAATTCCTATTTCTACAAAACACATAAAATCAAACATTGCTTCTGTTTTCTCGTGTCTTGTTGGCAAGAACAAACGCTTGGTATTCTTGGCATTGATAAGCAATCTCAATAAGGAAATTTCACTGTTAAGCGTATGCCAGAGGTCACTGGAAGCTTATAAAAGCCAACTTGCTCCTAATATGTGTGATGTGTGACCTGTTTCATAGTGCATTTGCACTCACACAATTTCAGAGCATGAATCTTAGGGAACTGACCCTTGTTTTACCAGATAGCACAAGGCAAAGGCACGTGGAGCCCACATAGATTTTGTGTGAGTCATCTAAGCAGTACTCTTCATACCCTACAAGTTTCAGGAGCTCATTTGATAATATTAATAACAGAATTCGGCATGAATGCTAAGGAAAAGAAAGCACTGTCAGGAATTAGAAGTAAACATTGATTTTATTGCCTTAGCTGCTCTACGGTGTCCAAGTTCTTGGTGGTAGCTCCAGTGTTCAATGTTCTGAGTGCAGTCACTTCCTGGGACCATGAAGAGAAAGGAGAGTTGCTGGGGAGTCACTGTAACTGCTTTCCCACTTAAACCTCCTTTCTCTTCCACTGTCTCTACCTCTGGTGTAAATCAAACTCTACTTTCTGAAGTGGCATTTCCACCAATAATGCATTGACTCCAATTTCATTTTCCCTTTTCTTATTCTGAAAACTGTCAAGGCATTAGAAACTGGATCAGGATGTTTATCCACAAAAACAGAAAGAGTAGGCTCTAAAGTAAACAATTAAGAATTTGATCACATGAGTAACACTGAGATGTATGAACGTAGGTCATGGAGTCATTGAAGATGCCAGTGAGGACGCATATTTTCTGAGAGCAGGTATGTGGCATTTCCAGACAGTATTTCTGGCTACAACTCAAATATCAACAATATTTCTCAGACTAATTATCTGTATAAGTGGTGATTGTTCTCCAATTAGAGAAACTTGGTTATCATCATCAAAATTACTCCAAAGGGGCTTTTAAAATTGTGAGATATCAAATAAACTTATGTTTTGTGCGATTTCAATTTCCTTCCTCCTTACTGATGAGAGTCTAGGGAGCAATAAAACTTCAAATTGTGTATTTACTACAATTACCACCAACAATACCAACCTGGTTGATTTTCGAGAATCATTCATTTCATCTTGTCTGTGCCTTCTGTCCTGGCTCATTTTGATAATGAACAAAAGATTCCTTAAATCCAAATAATGCATTTTGATAATCACAGACTAGTGCCTATAGCACCCTTTAAATGCTGAATTTTACCATAAAAGTTTTCTTATTTATGCAACCAATTTTTATTGTTTTTCTTACACATGGCATAAAAGTATAGTAAATGAGTGTCTGCCCTTCAAATCTAGAATTCAGCAATAGGACAAAGACACTGTTACGAGGAAGACCCATATGTTTTTAAAAGAGCCATCATTTCTCAAAATTGTTCCTCGGATCCCACATGGAAAACCACTGTCATTAATTTTGACTCAACCACTCTCTCATTTATATCAATAAACCTCTGACAAGCTGAAAAACTTTTTCTACCTTTAATGTCTGACAAAGACAACCCACTGTGAGAAATAATGATGTTCATAAATGGGAGGCAAGGAAGCAATAACAGCTTCACTTACAGATCATTAAACAAGAAACCTGCTCAGAGAGACGAGCTCTGCTTAAGGCTCTGGATGAGGCAAGAGGATTCCAAATGGGTAAATTAGGAGAAGAACTGCCCCATGCCCACGAGGAAATCTAAAGGAAAGCCTCAGCAGTAACAATGATCTACTGTCTTCACCAGCTGTCAAGTTGCTATGTCACTGAACTCTGCCCTTGGAAATATCTGAATGTTTGCATTAAATAATAAGATACTTCTTCAAGTTACTATGCCATGAGTGGAACATTGTTTTTAATAAATCAGTTTCTGATGGGCAAAGATAGTCATATACATGTTTTACACCCGCACACTCTTCCTTCAAAAGAGTAGCTAAAGTAAGAAAAAGTAAGACTTCTCAACATCTATTACTACCATTTCTGATCCCATCAAATTCAAACAAATGTGTTTTCCTAAAATAACTCAGAAATATTGCCAAATCAATCTCTAAGTTCTTCCTTCATATCCTCCCTGGCTCTGGCTCAGGATATCCTCTTAGGCAGATGTAGCAGCCTCAGGTACTTTCTCAACGTTGTCGCAGATTTTGTTCTTTCTATAGCCTTTCATATCTCAGTAAATAACCAATTCATTTTACTCATGTTCAGGGTAGATAAATTCTGCCTCTTTCACACTTTCAAAGGGTATCAGACACCACACCAGATATCCACTTATATTATTATCTGGCAGTACTGACTCAAACATATTAGAGGACTTATTTATATTATTATCAAAATTTTGTTTCCTTTAATTTCTGTGTCATTTCTCACAATATGGCATCTCTGGTTTGGGCTCATTCAAAATTAAGCTGATGGAAGCATTATTTCTAAAAGTCATCTTTTAGAGACATTTTTGTTATTCTTGGATGAATACTTATGCACATATGACAGGGCTGCTGTGGTAGTTATCAGTTTAATTCTTCTCAGTATCAAATACATCATTCCCAGGTCTGGAAAAATATCACTGGCCCTGTGCTTTTGCTCTTTGCCTGCTATCAGGATGCAATGCAAACTTTGTCATTTTTTGAAGTATTGTGGAAGGATTTCATTCATAGCAGGGATGTTACCTCTCCTAAAGCTCTCAATGACCCCTTCACAACAGCAGTTCTCAACCTACAGATCCCCACCTCTTTCACAGGGGGTGCATATCAGATACAATTTGTAACAGTAGCAAAATTACCATTATAAAATACTAATCAAAATAATTTTATTCTTGGGGGTTACCACAACAAGAGAAATTTATTAAAGGGTCTCATCCTTATAAAGGTTGAAAATCATTGCTACAGACAGACCCCCCCAACACACACACACAAACAACCAAGTATTCTGGGTGTCCTTGGAACAATGTTTTAGAGCACAGAATCCTGGAAAGAATGAAAGCATTCCTTGACATTACAGGGTGCACACTGCCAACAAGTTCTTTAGCCCACCATCTCATGTGGCTTCTCAGCATCCTATGTTGATGCTCTACTCCAGATCAAATTTAGTATCTCAGTCTAGGGTGAGACGGGCATAGGCATTTGTGGCTTTGTCTTGACCACAAGGGGTAATGCTTGGTGCCTAAGACATGGCTTCAACCAGACATTTTCTCTCTGACTTTCACAGGTGCAGGATGGCAGGTGCCACCTCTCCCTACACACATCATACATAATAATAATAAATAGAATAACCAATTAATGATTTGTCAAGGATTCATATTTATCAATGTCAGTTTCCGCCAACTATTTATATGTCCTTTTGATAACACAAGCAAGTGATTTTTTTTTCTCTCATAGTATATATTTCTCAAAACTGTTCTAGTTATTCATGGTCCTTTTCATTTCCATATACTTTATTTTCATCTTGGCAATTTGCTCAGAAAGCTTTCTGGATGTGTGAGTGGAGCTGCTTTGGTTCTATGCATTATTTGAAAGTTTGACAACTGAATAATATTGATTCTTCCAATTATTAAAATGGTGTATTCCTCCAGTTATGCAAGTCACATTAAGTTCCTCCCATCAGTGATTTTAGGTTTGCAATGTACAACTCATTCAAATATCTCATGCATTAAATTCACAACATTTTAACCACTTTTATGAATATAAATAGCATTTTATTTGATCTTCAAAGGGTAGTAATAAACATAGAGAAATTGGGTTGATTTCATGGCGATTTTGTAATCTGGAACCTTATCAAAATATTAGTCTTGATAATTATGTATGTTTCTTAGAATTTCTGCAGCATACAATGCAGTACACTGTTCTGCCTTCCCATCATTATCTGTATTCCTGCACCATATTTCTTCCTCTCTGTTCCCTGATGATGGCTTCATTGTAGTGTGGCATAAATGGGGAGGAGCCAGGGAAGAACTTTTATAAATGTTCTTTATAGGGTTGAGAAACTGTCCATATTCTTACTTGTCTGATATTTGTTCTGTTTTGCTTACACAGTGGGTCGAATCTGATAAACATCTTTGAATTTTCTTCTCAGGGCTGGAGAAATGGGTCGGCAATTCAGAGCGTGTAGTGCTCTTGCAGAGGATCCTGGTTTAGTTCCTCGCACCTACATCAAGTCATCCACATTGCTCCATCACCGGGAGATACAATCCTCTCTGGGCTCTAAGGGCACCTGCTTTCACAGGCATGCATGAGTGAGCACATGCTGGAGCACACACATACACACTAAAAATCAATTAACTGATTTTCTTCTTTAATTTGTTAATGTGGTAAACTGTAACACTTGATTGGTAAGCGGGACGCTAAAACAGTTTTATTTCTCTGGAATAAACCTTCCTGGAATCTGAATTGGACATTCTTTGCAAATGGCACTGAATTCAACTGACTGATACAGTAAATATGTTTGCCCCTGTGAACATGGACTATTTATTTGTTTCTTATTTTTATTAACTTGTTTTTCCTATGATGTGTATGTTTGGTTTGGGTATCAGAATTGTGTCTCATAATTGAGGTATGTCCTTTCTCTGTTTCTTGAGTTTTTGTGATATTGCTCTCAGGTCTTTTAAAATATTTAATAGGAATAGGCAGCAAATCCATCAGGACCAGCCTTTCTCTTTGTCAGAAGAGTTCTTTTCTTACACATCCCTTTGTGTTGATGATTACGTTGTATTGTTTGTTGTCAGACTAGATGATTGTTCCCAAATAAGGCTGTAAATACGCATCGCAAGTCTCTGTGTTAGTAAACACAGGAAAAGCATGAGCCACAGAAGTCTAGCTAAAGGGATCATTTTCACCGAAAGGACGTGCTAGCCAATGCAGACGAGGACCCTCCTTGAGAGGCACAGTCTGTCTTGACTCTTTTCTCTAATCATCCATCATTTCAACTGCCCATCAACCACTCCCCAGGACTCACCAGCCAGAAAACCACCAGGAAGGGACTCAGCAGAAGGGAAAATCACTGGTCCAGGGCTGACTATTTTAGAACAAGCAAGGACTTCCATACAAGAAGCAGATGCCATTCTTCTCCCAAGTCACCCCTGGCTGTCCCAACTCATAGGTAGTCACACACTGCTGGACTTCCTAAACTCTGCTTCTCCCTGTCCTAATGCCAGAGGATCCTCACCAAGCTCCCTGTCACCTCCATCCTCAGACCTCCCAGAACTGCTATTTTTAGTTTCTGCCACAGTTTTTCAGTTCAAATCTAAAATCAATATGTAAAGCATGAAAATATCTGGAAGTTTGATATTATTAGAACACCTATTAAAAAGACAAAATTTGCCTAGTTTTTCTGTTTGTATTCTTTTATGCTGCCTCTTCTATTTGCTAGTTTGTCTGTTTTGTTTGCATTTGGTTTGATTTTTGAGTTTCGACACATGCTCTTGCTCTGCAGTCAAAGCCAGCCTGCAGCCTACAGTTCACCAACTGGGACCACAGGTTTGCAGAAGCAAATGAAGACTCTTATGCCAGGTGTGTTCACATATTTTTTGGATTTTTGTTGTTATTTGTTTCTGCCAGTGTTTTTGTATAGATAATGAATATTCGGATTTTTTTGATCAGTATTCAAGTTGGGGGGGTTAATTGTGCAGAAATTACAATTAAACTAAATGTTTAATTATATAATTCTTTGAATAAGCTATACTATGAATATGGAATGTAAGTGAGTACTGAATAGACATTTGTATTTACTACTATTGGATCAACAGTTACAGCCATCCTTAGTAAGTAGTTAGCAGAAACAGATCGAAAAAGCAAGTGTAAACATCAAATAAACAAAGATGTAATCCATGAAAGACAAGAGTAATGATTTTATTTCTGTTACTATATGCATCAATAAAAATGATCTAAACTTTTCCAATTAATTAGCCGCTTAGAGTAGTAAGACTCAACTTGTGATTTTAATACCAGATGAAAATCACCCCTTCCTTCTTATCCACACACTGAATATTTGCACTGGATTGTCCTCTTCTTATTTAAAGCTGTACATTAACGGAGCAGGGAGGGCGACTTTAAGAGAAACAGTTGCACTCTAGGCACAGATTTAAATGCCTTAGTAAAAATATCAGCTTTCCCAAACTAAGTATTAAATAGCAGTCATACATGCATAATGTAATGTCTGTGTCACCAATAATAAAACATGATACCTTGGGCTTTACATTCTCCAGTGAAATAGGAAAAGTTATTCTTTCCATACCACAGATTTTATAAATATAAAAATATACACAGTAGAAATCCAGCTTTACAATCATAAATTATTACACAAATATATGTAGTGATAGGGGAGAGCACAGGCCTGCTTTTCGTCCTGCCCGGCTCCTGCACAG
>LOEQ01004563.1:0-10819 GCA_001685075.1 Bramus lutescens
AGTTTCTTTATTAACCAATGAAAGTAACACATAGACAGATGACCCTCCTACATCATGAAATAAGGAGAGGGAAGGGTAAAGGGAAGAGGAGGAGACAGCTCCTTAGAGATGACTGATGGTAAAGGCGGTAAGGACAGCGCCAAGATGGAAGGAAGCAGCCCCCACCTGCAAGAGCCAGCTCAGAGCAGCCATTGCCACAACTGGGTCTATCTGATCCTCACAATAAAAGGCAACACCAATGGATTACCATCTACCAAATAACATAGGATGCTAAGCATCCATTCTGATGTAAGTACATAAATAACAGAGCCAGCTCCTCTTTCCAGTAAATGCCAATAAATGTGAATGATAGAGTCAGAGGATGCTTTGGCAAGTGCCATGGTCATAATGGATTTAGGAAAAAGCATCAAGAAGGTTAAAACAATGGGTAAAAGTCCAATGAGGAACAAAATATTCATTAAAAAATTTCCCCCCACATGTCACCTACTAAGCTCAGAGGGGACAATAACTGCCTGATGGTGAAGGAGTCCTGAGCAGCCCACCACAGGGCTCAACAGGAGCATCAGCAGTCCAAGACAGATGGACACTGCACTGGAGGCACCATGCCAGCAGTGTGCCCGATGATACACGGGATGAGGACAGTGGGTGCTGTCTTAGCCACAGCAGAGAGGCTGCAGAGGGTGGAGTCTAGATGGCCAGGGAAAGTTGACTGTGGCCCGCATCTCAAATGTTAGGATGGCCCCAGGGTTCTCTGCGTTCATCTGCCAACCACTGTGGTTACTTAAGACACTGCCTTGTTCTTGAAGAAAACAGCACTGAAACATCAAGGGGCAAGGAAAGCAGTCTGAATTGGAGCCTGTAGTGTATCTCCAAGACTCAGGGGAGTGGGCTGTAGAGGGAGGATGGAAGAAAAGGAGGAGAGGGAGGGCATCAGGAAGGGAGGGGAGAGGAGAGACCTCTAGAAGCTGAAACATCTGGCTGGCTAAAAGTAAAGATTTGGGGGCATGTTTTGTTATTCTTTGACAATTCCATCCATGTATACAATGTATCTTGACTACCTCTACCTCCATTTTTGCTTTCCCACTCCCCCACACCCACAAACAGGTCCCCTACCTTCACATCCTTTTTCTCTCTTTGTTCCTCTTAGCCTCTTTACAGGAGTTTTTGTTTTGCTTTGTTTTGTATTGAGTAATATCTGCTAATACATTTTAAGTTCATTAATGACTTTTCCACTATATCTCTGTCGTTATTTTCTGTGTGGTTGTTCCAGGACTTAGGAAACACATCCTAACACCAGAACCTACTGAAAACTGATACTATTTTAACAGCAAAAATGTACAAAAATTTCATAAAGATTTCTTTTCCCACTTTATATATTTTGTTAAAACAATACATTTTGATAATTATTATTCATCAGTTATCATTTAATCAAACAATTTCATCATTTTTGCCCCACCCACCTCCTTTGTAATGCTTTAGCAAGTGTATTAAGGAGGTGGTTGGGGCAAAAATGATGAAATTGTTTGATAGAGGTGTGGTTATATTGTCCAAACAGACTT
This sequence comes from Bramus lutescens, assembly GCA_001685075.1. NCBI lineage: Eukaryota > Metazoa > Chordata > Mammalia > Rodentia > Cricetidae > Bramus > Bramus lutescens. Next base: position 1,560 of record LOEQ01004563.1, read on the forward strand.
ATAAAGTCCTTTCTCCTGCTCAAACATGAAACAAAAAAATCATCTTTAACTGACTTGTGCATACTGCATATTCCATATTTATGTTACTGCAGATATGTTACCTTTAAAAATGCGCATGTTTTCAGAAAAAGGATCAACCACTAATGAAGACAAGTATCCCAGGTGATCCAGCCTCTCAGACTGCCTCTATTGCAGTTTTCTCAAAATCCTGCACCCAGAACAGCTTTAAAGCTGCTAGATGAGACGGTCCAGCCTCACAGACTACTCTAGACAGGACTTCAGATAAGCCTTGTGGTTTCCCATCACACTGAGACTAGACAACAGCTAACTCTCCCAGGATTTGACTGTTACCCCAATTTTCTCAGGGTCCCCAAAGGATGTCATCACCCCCAGACAACAAACAGGAAGTAGTGTAGGGAACATGACACCCACATTTCCAAAAGGTAGGATGGATAGTTTTTGGTTGTTCCATGGATTACAGATGTCTATCATTGTTCAGGAGGTTTGGTTGCAAGTTGTTGGTTATGGTTAGGGAGAAAACTGAGCTAAGGAGATTAGATTCATAGATCTTTTTCTGAAGAGAAAAAGGGGGAATATGGGAATATATAGCATAGAAGTGACAGGGGAAAGCATAGATTATTGAATCTACTTTTAAACTAAAAAACAGCTATTAGTCTTAGATACTTTTCATTGGTATGGATTTTTGTCTATTGATACAAATTTAAGGTTATTTTTGTTATATTGTATATATGTTTCTACTCCTGTTAAGGTATTGTGCCTTTGCAGCTCATTTAAAAATGTAATGTATAATTAAGAAATACAAGTTGGTAGTTAGTCATCTATAATAATAACTTATGTTAGGTATATTTTCAAGGTAAAACACAGATATATTTTAAATAGATGGCTGGTCTTCAAACACTTCAGAGATCTACAAAATATAGCATTTAAAATGTTTTAATAACATAAAGCTTTTCATTATAGTGAGGCATGTCTACTCCTGTCAGTACCAATTTACTTCAAAAGAGGATGATGAACATTGAAAAGCCATTAATTTGTGGTAGTTAGCCACTGGGCAAAGAAATTATCCTTGTCTTGACTGCTGACAGTATGTTATCCAAACTGGACAAGCAGGACACAAAAGAATGGAACTCCCTAACTATGCCAAGACAAGGTAGAACAGGACTTCAAAATTCAGGTTTCACAGAAAAGTCTGTCAGATATTCTAGATATGTAGGCCATATCTAGAATTCCCCAATGTTGCACAGGAATCTTGGGTGACTGTCCAGGAAGTCAGATGTCTCTGTCATAACTTAGTTTTAGAAGTTGCTTGCTCTGCACTTCTAATTTAAGTTTAAGCAGGTAATATATCCTCGGGTCTCTGATGGGGTTAAATACTGGGTAATTACTGTAGTTTTGATAGAAATTAGATCAGGTATAAAACTTTGAACTCAACATGATAGGCTAGGTAATAGGGTATTTTCTTTGAATTTGTCAAATATCAATGGGCTAGACATTATGAATGTATTTCTTACTTGATAATTGTTCTTAGTGACTACAGTCATCACACTGAGGGGCTGTGGTTCACATCAGACTCACTGCTCTCACCTTCTTGGTTTGCTTGCATTATACTCATTTTCTATATGCTCTACAAACAATTTCCAAAGATGTCCCATGATTTTGTTTGGGAGGGAGTTAGTCTTCCAGTTTCTCCAGTAGCAATTGATTTTTGGCTCGTGTATCTGTACATCACCCCCACTCCACTTCCAAACTGATAGAAATTTAAGAGCAGTTTTGATGTTGGAAGATTTGACTGTGTACTTCACTAACTAGGAGAGGGTGTTAAAGAACACCCTCTTCTGTTTCCATACAAACAGAAGAAATATTTAATGAAATCCAGCACTGGATTAAAAACTAGGAAGCATAGGTGGAAGTTTCTATCCTACCACCTACTCCCAAAGAAGCAACACAGAGGTACAGAGGTTTAATATTAATTACAAATGCTCAGTGAATAGCTCAGGTTTATTACCAACTAGCTCTTATATTTTAAGTTAACCCATACTCCTTATTTATGCTCTGCCACGGCAGTAGTTTTATTAGTATGGAACATTCATCTCCTGCTCCCTCTACAACTGGCTGATGAGTCCTCACTCCACACTTCTCCTTCCCATCATCCTGAGTTTGGTCACCCCACTTATACTGCCTGCCTGGCTACTGATCAATCAGCATTTTGTTATACCAATTCAAGTGATAAACCTTTATAGTGTACAAAAGGATTATTCCACAGCAGGGAAGAATATTCCTTTAACCCCATTTAACCATGTATTCGAAAACAGCAGCAACTGTAGGTTTTAAAGCATCTCTTCAATGGCAGGAAAAAGAGATGGCTAACCAGGATGTCAACTGTGAGTATTGGTACTCCTTAATCATAGAGTATATGGATTGGAATAGCTGAAACACTATCATCACTACTGTAGCTGATTCAAGTGTTACAGAATAACTTACAGATCATCAGAGAACAAGTTCAGCAAAGTTGCTAGATACATATAGCATCAATTAGCAAAGCCAACTTACAGAGAACCAGGAGACAGGCCTTTGTAAATGAGAACATGTGGGGTTTCAGGTGTCCTTGACTACGGGAAAAAAATCAGGGTTAGGACTAAGGCTATGTTGTACATGACTGTATGGCAAAATGTGAAATGTAATGCAATTATTTCTTTATAAACAGGTAGTAAAAATAAACAGCTGTGATTTAGTCAAAGATGCACATAACTCAGCATCATAAATAATCCTCAACCAGTCTGCATATTGATTATAATCTCAAAACACAAATGTGACAAGATGATCCATACGTACAGAACAAAGATCTAAGAGTTGTTCTATAACTTCTGACAACCACTTAGACACCCACATGATTAGAAGTGGCTTATTGGTGAAGATGAATGGACAAAGCTATCAAAATATAGAACCCTGAAACATTCCCATAATTACATGAACATGGGACATGATGGCAATGGTGACTTTATAAATGTATAAATCAGGAGGGATGATGTGCTTTTCAAATGTTGGGAAAATAACTATTTATATAATTGTATTTAATCATTTTCCTCATTGCTGTCAAAATACCCAGACAGAAGAACCTATGGAAAGAAGGGTTCATTTTGGCTCACACTTGCAGACAATATAGTCCCTCGGGGCAGCCTTTCAGAGGCTCACTGATGCACTGCATCCATCAGCAGTCAAAGGAGAGCAGAGTGGGAATAGAAAGTGGGGCTGGACTATGAACCTCAAGGCCCATACCCAGAGATCCACTTCCTTCAGCAAGACTTTACCTCCAGTTTTTACACAGCCTTCCCAAAGAGTGTCACCAGCTGGGGGTCAGTTGTTCAAACATGTGACTATGATGGGGCACTTCACATTCAAACCATATAGGAACTAACAAGGGCATTTAGAAGACTGTATTTATGACTTTGTTTTCTAAGATGGGTTTCTGTGTGCAGCCCTGGCTGTCCTGGAACTCACTCTGTAGACCAGGTTGGCCTCGAACTCAGAGACACACACACCTGCCTCTGGCTCCTGAGTGCTGAGATTAAAGGTGTGTGCCATCAGTGCACAGCTAAGTAGCAGCTTCTTAAAAAGAAAACAAAACTGAAAAAAACTAAATGTAGACACTTCCAGGTGATAAGCAACATAAAGTTGATACAGGAAAGTTCCAATTATCCAGATTTTTATGTGAAAGTAAATCATCCTTAACCTAAACTGAAATTCTGTAAAACATCCAGAAAAAAGCTAAAGTAAAATGTGCAAGACCCTTATGAGAAATGTTACCCGAGTATATAAATGACTTAAATAAAATGAGGCCTATCATAATACTAATGGGAAAATTATATTCATTACGAAGAAGCCTATTATCCTCCAATTAATGGATAAACTAATGCAATCTTGGTCAAAAGAGCAACACAACTTTAGAGGAACTTAATAAGCTAATTCTATCATTTGCTTGAAACAGAAAATGCACAAAAATAAGAGCCAGAAGAAGAGAAAGGAACTTTCCCACTGGTGGCAAAACCAAATAGCAGTGTGTAGAGTGTGAAGAAAAAACAGACATCTCTACATCTGCTATGGATGCAGCAGTGTGATGAGTCAAAAGCTAGTGTCTCAAATTGAGAGGGAGTGGTATGGGACAACAGTCTGTATTCTGTCGATTGTATTTTAAATAAATGCTGATTGGCCAGTAGCCAGGCAGGAAGTAGAGGTGGGACAACCAGGCAGGAAGTAGAGGCAGGGCGAGAAGAACAGGAGAATTCTGGGAAGAAGGAAGTCCTAATCTGCAGTCCTGACACAGCCACAGAAGAAGAAAGATGTGACTGCCTCGCTGAATAAGGTACTGAGCCACGTGGCTAACATGGACAAGAATAATAGGCTAACATAAGTTATAAGAGTTAATAAGAAGTCTGAGCTACTAGGCTAATCAGTTTATAACTAATGTAGAACTGTGTGATTTCTTTGGGACTTAATGACTGCGGGAACTGGGCAGGACAGAAACCNTGGCCAGTAGCCAGGCAGGAAGTAGAGGTGGGACAACCAGGCAGGAAGTAGAGGCAGGGCGAGAAGAACAGGAGAATTCTGGGAAGAAGGAAGTCCTAATCTGCAGTCCTGACACAGCCACAGAAGAAGAAAGATGTGACTGCCTCGCTGAATAAGGTACTGAGCCACGTGGCTAACATGGACAAGAATAATAGGCTAACATAAGTTATAAGAGTTAATAAGAAGTCTGAGCTACTAGGCTAATCAGTTTATAACTAATGTAGAACTGTGTGATTTCTTTGGGACTTAATGACTGCGGGAACTGGGCAGGACAGAAACCTCTGACAAGGTGTGTGTGGGGGGCTATTCCATAATGACTTTTCATTTTTGCCTATTTCATAATTGCCCTTCATTTCTATTTAGAGAACCAGGTGAATATGGTATAAACAAGAAGATACAGCAAAGATCTGCATATAACCGAGAAACATGGGGGTTGTCTGATGTTAAAGAAGTCAGGGAAATTCATGATGCATGATTAATGAAAACCCAGAGACAGAAATTGGGGTCAGAAAAGCAAAGCAGCCAGTCACTGGCTCTTACCTTGATATCAGTCCAAAAATGGCAATCCTGCCTCCAGCAATCTCAGAATGAGACTGAGCCTGAGAGCTGTCTTCTCCCATTTTATAATCCTCTCTAGTTCTGGAATTAAGGGTGTGTACCACTACCACCTGGTTTCTATGGCAAACTAGTGTGGCTACTGGGATTAAAGGTGTACGTCATTGCTGCCTGGTTTGTAAGGCTGGCCAGTGTGGTTCTTTTACTTTTCTGATCCTCGGGCAAGTTTTATTCATTAAAATAGAGTGAAATGCTACTACAAATTCAGGTTAAAATAAGGTCACTTTAATCACAAGATTGACTTTAAAACAATCTACCAAAATGGACACTACCTGCTGTGGGCAAGTGTGGGGAAACTGAATCTGTAATGGGTTTAGAATTGAGTGGTTCAGTGAAAGCAGTTGTATCATAGGAGTGAAAAGGCCTATGTAATGTGAGAGTTAGATATAACAGAACATCTTATTCCATTAATATGTGACATACATCAACCAGATGAGGTGTTAAAATCATTTCTAAAACAATTAAACAAGTTCATTTATTTCACTCTTAAGTAACAGGTCAAAGACAGACATTCTTGACTGGTAAACCAACTACTAAAACCTCAACACACACCCTCTCTTGGAACATAGGAATCCTCTGAGGCTCTCAAACATCCAGGCCACAAAACGTAGCTTTTGGGGGCATGCACACCATGACTCTAAGTTAAATTGAAGTTTTCCATCTCACTGCCTACAACTGTCAAATGGCCACAGTTACCTGCCAGGGAGGCTGAGAAGCAATTATTAGCTGGGCAGTCATGGAAAAGCCCAGGCAACTGCATAGTCTCTGGAGCAGCAGCTAAATTGGTGTGGGGTGGGAAGGACGAGATTGTTTAAAGACTTTACAGCACCAATACAGTAACAAGCTGTTATCTTTAAAAATCTTTTTGTAATTATATAACGTGTTTAATACATTTAATCTATTTACACTGCACAAAGTATTTAACGATCAAAAATTCAAATTGCAGCTCAATGTATAAAGGTGCTGTATATTATTTAAAAAAAAACTATTCTAACTCTTAGTTTCTCCCAGGTTGGCTGGATGGCCATGTTTACAGAGCATGGCCCTGGGACTCAACCTACCTAGGTTGGGCAGGGCAGCGTCAGAGCTGGAACATGGCCTCCTTGCCTTACTGCACAGTAAGAAACTTTCACCGGCTATTTTTAATTAAAGGGATGTCTATACCTTCTCTAGCTTGCTATAACTTAGATCTCAGACATTACAGGCATAATGCACTAATGCTTCCCACTGATGACTCAGGTCAGTACTTCGGCCCAAGGACAAGGGCATCATCGTTTCCCTGCAGGCTAATGACTAGAAGAAAAATAAACAAAGAGCCCCCCAGAAACAAACAGGTCTACGAACGTTTAGAACTTATTGACCTAGTTAAATAAATATTATCTTGAGATAATAAAACAGAATAGAAACTATTAGACTCTTCCTTCTTTGACATATTTATGTGTGTATGTATATGTGTGTGTATGTATGTATACGGAACTGGGTGGAACCTGGTGGTAAAGTGCAGACTTAGCATGCACAAGGCACCAGAGTCTGTCTCTAGCACCATTTAAAACAAACAACAAAAACTGAACTGCTAAGTTAACAGTGTTGTAGAGAATTATTTATAGGTAGCTAATGATATGACAGATAACAAACATCTTTCTGTATGTGGCCAGTGGGACAGAAACATTTACAGTTCTCTATCAAGGTACTGAAGTGACCAGATACTGACAAAGTGACTTACGGGCTAGGGTGGGATAAACAGAAGACATGTTCCCAGCACCAGTAAGAACTGAAGCTTCTATCCTCCAGCAGAGTGTGCTCCTTGACAGCATCTTTTGGATTAAGAAACACATTTGTTCCAATAAGCAACTGTTAGGTCCCTGGTTTTATAACATAATTCGTTGTGCCACCAAAACAAAACAAAAAGCTCTCCAAGTATTTTCTTCTTCAAGTTTTAGTCTTGAGGTAGATGACACAGTAAAAACTTTCTGCAGCCATGCCCTTACACTTACACACACGCATGCACACACGCACCATCACTAATCATAGGATTGGTGAGCCGAGATTTCCATTTGAAAAGGTCCAGGAAGCATTGCTGTTCAGCAGTATTCTGGCTTCAGTTTCCAAATCCCTTCACCACCAGGAGTTCTGTGGAAATTGCACAAATTTCTCAGTAGTTCTCGGAAGACACAGGACTGTGCCGCAGACAGCTTGGATTCGAACTCCTGTAAGATCTCCTGAGTGCTGGCCTGGCCATCCACCTGGGCCTGGAAAGCAATGAAGTTCCTCATCTCCACCAGAAGGTCATCATGTTCTGTGCTGGAGGGAGGCAAGGCAGCAGCCTCGGTGAGGTGCCCGCTGTCGCTCTCCAAGCGCTCCGGCAGAATGAGGTGGTTTCTTGCTCGCATTCTGGCCAGGAGTGAGGAGGAACTGGGGGCTCCAGACAAAGAAGGTCCATCTTCTCTGCCACTGAAGTGCTCAGGGGCGGAAGCTTTCCCCTCCTTTTTCACATTGTTCTAGAGAAAGAAGACTGCACGTTAATAAACTGAACTTCCAGCATATTCCCCAATCTATTTCCCCAAAGGCTATAAGGACCCACAGCATAACCCAAACGCCATGTGGTGAGAGGTGGGAGAAAGGCTGGAACCCCAAGGTAAAGGATGTGCACATGAATCTTCCCATTTGTAAAAGGCATTTCCTGCAGACATGAGCAGGAAGGAAGAGGAATAAAGTCATCTCCTGGGTAGCAGAGCACGGGGGCTGAGGAGCTGAGGGAGGCCATGCCTTGCAGGCCCAGTGCCGTGACAGATCTTCTAGAGGCCTAGCTAGGACAGTTTCTTTCTCCCACATGCACCCAACCCACACCACAGGTCAAGGGGCAGCTGTCACTCTCTCAACTTTTCAGCCTTCTTCCTTTCTCCTGCCCTTTCACGCTTCCTTAAAACACCACAGATTCGACCCGGAAAGTGCCTCAAGCTCCTGCTGCTGAAAGCATGGACCGCGGGAGACTGGGGAGGGTTTCTGTTCCTGATGGAGTTCACATGGGTCTAAAAATAAGTCTTAGCCGGGGAGTTTTCACAGCCTTCATCAGAAAGACTGGTGTTCGCCCAGTTCTGCCATCGCTGAAGTGTGGTGAAGGGCAGGTGCTCTGTTCAACATTCAAGAAGGTTCTCTGGCCATTGGTTTAGAAACGCCCCCTCCAGATAGGTGCATTTTAACTCTAAGCACTGAACAGAGGGTCTGCAAAATTTTGTGTTCTAAGACGTTAGCTGGTCCTTCGATTCCAATGTGAGTACATTACAACCCAGAGCCTACCGTATCAGCTGTCACTATGGCAGTTACAACCATTTTCTTCAACATCTAAATGACACTCTCCTGGCCATCCAAGTAAATCTCAAACAGGCAGGCTAGGCTACCCTGTTACCTTTTCTGTTCGAGATGAAGGACGCTGCACGGGGAGGTTGGAGTTCCTCTTCTTACCGAACCTGTTCCTAAACAGGAAGAGAGTCAGGCAGACAGAAGGTGAGGTGCTGCAAGAGAGGAGGTGGTGGACTTTCCCCAACTAAACATTTCCCAGGAAAGCTGCTGCCTTCCGATCCCCACACCCCTGCTCTACCCGCTTGACTTCTACACTCAACTTTTGAGGGCATGAGCACCTCCTCTCAGACTGAGATCCACTCAGCATCCTCACTCAAGACTGGACATGAGAAAGCATCCTGGCCAATAACTACATAATAATATGCTAATATTATAATCAGCACAATAACCACTGATGGCTATAAACTGGCTTACTAACAGTCATTATTTATATTTTTCACTAATGTAAACATCATCTCTCAAGCAAGACTAATCACTTCTACCCCTGAAAAACTGTCTCAAGAAAGCAGGAAATGAAAGGGAAGAAAGACAACAGCACCTTCCCACGTCACTCAAGTCTGACCCATACGATCCTCCCCGAGAGAGCTTCTTGTCCCACAGAGTCAAGCCTGTCTGCCTTGGCCGTGCAGGTAGCCTCAACCACTGCTCCTTGCGAGCCTGTCGGGGTGGTCTCTTACTTCATTCCTGCTGGTGCACCAGAA
>LOEQ01004563.1:48523-58935 GCA_001685075.1 Bramus lutescens
CACAGGCACCTGCAGTCATATGCACACACCCCCAACACAGACACACAGGCACCTGCAGTCATACGCACACACCTCCAACACAGACACACAGGCACATGCACACACTAGCACACTAAAAATAAATATTTTTTAAAAAATCTGAAAACTTGAAACAACACTCCTCATAAGAAGTGCTGTCCTGCTAACTGAGAAAAAGAGTAAAACACTTGTAAAAAGAGTAACAAATAAAAGCAAACCAGGATGCTTGGGAGACTCAATAATAGTCTTCAGTCAGGAGCTTATGGTCCACATATACTCTGTACTGCACGTTTTTGTGACAGTGCCTTAGAATGTGGGCAAACGTTCTGCAGTTGTGGACTTTGAACACATCAACACTGTTTCAAAGACAATTCCAGACTGTACATAATAATGCCTCAAATCATAGAACACACACCCATCATTGCTACTCATTAGATAAACCTACCAAAAGAAAGATAGGGCTCTTAGTTTATCTATGTCCAAGATGAAACATCCTACATAATATATCTAGCAACATTTTCAACAATATAGGTTTCCACAAAGCTAATTTACAACTTATATAAGGCTATCCTCATAGCTCTTTATTGCAAGTAAGAACATTCAGTGCCACCTCCAAACAGATTAAATACCAATTTTCTCACAATTCTAGCGCTTTAACAGTGTATTAGGAAATAAGCAGACAAAAACTGAAATTACTCCCTACACTTCATGGAAGTCACAGAGGTGTTGACCTTGGGGGCGGAGTCTAAACCATATGGAGAGGATGAGAAACTTCACTCCAGAAGCATGAGCATGCTCTAAATACTATCACGCACAGGCTCTGAAGGAAACCACAGAGAACGGCTCCTTCTGAGCTCCAACTCTGCCCAGGAGCAGACTCGTACTTACTGTAATACTCACCTGGTCTTCTGCCAGAACAAATATTTTAATGTAAAATTTAATAAATGGGACTAAAGGTATTATGTCTAATTTAAAATTCCATATTGTGTAAACTATTGATATTAACATAATTGAGTTTGTAAACAATCCATTTGCAAGAGCTAACCTTAGACATCGTATTGACCCAAAATATCTAGTGGGGCCCATCTGCAAAATGAAGCATCAACGCCTGGAATTCATTACAAGTGTTACATGTTTAATTTCTCCTGCCCTACAGCTCCATTGTCTCGTAAAATTTTCCTTTGATGTCCTCCACTAAAAGAATTAAAGGAATATTGTAATTGAAATGTCATCAATAATTCACAAGCCCCTCCTCCACAGCAATACATCTGATGAAATATTAATTGAGCTCCACAGACTGACAGTCTGCAGAGGAGCACTTGCCTGTAATTTGAACCACGAGTCCTGATCTTGCTGTAGCTCAGACCTGCCAAGAAGGCAATTATCTGGATGGTCTTGCCCAATCCCATTTCGTCTCCCAGAATTCCTCCTGCCTGCTGGCAGTGCAATTCCCACAGCCACCTAACACCTGTCTGCTGATACCTACAACAACAAACACCAACAAGAAAAGAGAAAATGGCAAATGGTGGGTGATACAGATTATAACAGAAAGTACTCATGAATTAATCATTTGGTTAGGTTCTAGTACCAGTCAGAGAAACATACCGGATGTGTGTTTTATATGATTATTATATTTATAAGGTCATACATTTTTGATCACTTAGGCATAAAAAAATCATAATTTTTTGTTATAGAATGTTAACACATTTCTAATTAAACTGGTAGATGGGATAATTAAGGACTATTTTATGTCTTTTTATTTTTATGGTTTTTATCAAGCAACATTAAATATTGCTTGATAGACAAGCATAAACTTACTAGCTTTAATTCACTTTCTGAAAAATAAGAATATCAAATATTCTAAGAACATAAAGTTCCATAAGTTTTTTCTACAAAAAGAAGTGATACTTTAATCTAAATAGCATCAAAAAACAGGGCAGAGAACACCACAATTTACAGCTAACACAGTTGTAAAGTCACTTTGTAGACATATTATCCTTTTATAGGGAAAATTAAGTTAAATGTTAAGGTCATAAACAAGTATGAGTAATAGGGTTGTTCTTAAAATTAGTATCTAACAGATGCCTCTGCTGCACGATTAACAGCTGTGAAGAAGAATTCTTTATAAGGCCAAACAGTGAAGGAGGTCGCCAGTACTTCAAAGCACAAACTGATTCAAGGAGTTTATCAAAGATACAAGATTGGGGCTATTAAATTTTTAAATAAGGAATGCAAAATATAAAGAAACAGTATCTCCCTCACCTCTCCCTCTCAAAAAAAAAAAAAAGAAAAATATGTAGCTGGTATCTTCCTTTCTTTATCAATCAAACATTCAACTCTATCAACTCTAAGGTTTTCAGTTTGTTTGTTAATGACCTGATATCAAGGGATGGAATGGAAACTATATGCCATAGTAAATGACTTAAAGCAAAACCCACTTATGATAAAGCCAAAGTACAACCCCACCCAAAGAAAACCACATGGCCACAGTGCTGCCCCTAAAAGACAGGAGGCTAATTTTACTGCCCCACAATTCACTGTTTGTATCTGCTCCGCATACTAAAATCCTCTGAGCCAGGTGTGGTAGCATCTATCTATAATCTTAGCACATGGGAGGCTAAGGAGGAGAATTCCAAGAGTTCCACCAGATCTGTCTTGAAAGAAGGAAAGGAAGAAGGGAGGGTGTGAAGATTGTTGACAGACACGCAGAGAGACAAGAAAGTCATCTCGCTGCGGGCCTCGGTTCCCGGTGCTGCCACTCCTTTCAGTAGCTATGCCCTCAGTAAATGACACTCAGTATTGTGTAATGCAACTTTAACAGCACGACTCTAGGTGGTAACGCCACTACACACAGCCTAAGGAAAACTTTGGGATGTTTCCTGCTTATTAGTTTGGCTAATCATAATAATTACATTGCATATGCACTTTGGAGAAAAGGATTCAAAACCAAAACCCAATGCAGTATGAAAATAAGACTGATTAAATTGAGGAGAAAGACAAGTTCCATAAAAGCACAGCACGCCCTAGAGAACAATGGCTCCTACTCAAGAAACCCATTTGCAGGGAGGCTCTTGACCAGGTGGTCTGGACAGGACCTCACAATCAACAGACACAGGGGTCAGTGGCATAATTTACAGGCAGGAAGCAAAGGCTCAGGAAAGGAGGGGCTAAGAGAGGAGAAAAGGGGAGAGGAGGAGGACAGGAGAGGGGACAGCAAAGAAGAGGGCGTGACACACAAACAAGCGAAACCGAAATCCAGAATTGTATGACTCCAAAGTGATCCCACTTCGGAAATAATCCAGCATAGTAGCCCTGATTTGCTCCCTGGGGGCATTTGGCAATGTCTACAGCCATTTCATTTTTCAAGTGGAAAAGAACAATTAGGACTTAATGGCCAAGAATCGGAGATGCTATTCATTCTCTAGTGCTGTGGTCAGTCCCTAAGGAAAATTATTTGGCCCCAAATGTCAAGTGTGTCAAGGCTAGCCCTGACTTGGAAGAAAACCTGGTACCTGAACTAGCTCTACACACCTATAATCCCAACACAAGGGAGGCTAAGGAAGGAGGTTCCAAGTTTGAGGCCACCCTGAGCTACATGATGATACCCTGTCTCAAAAGAATAAAAATTAAAAATAATGAAAACAAAACAAAATAGACTGCGGTTTACACTCAAGCTCCAGAATGGCTGGATTCTAGCCACTGGCNNNTCCTACCAAAGCAGAGAAGCCATGGGAGCAGCTCCAAGCAAGCCTTGGACCTCCTTGTGACCGCCTGAAATCAATCCACCCAACACAGAGCCAGCCAACACTCTTCTTCCCTAGGGCCCAAATTTTATTAAAGTGGGAAGAACTGGAAATCAGCAACTGGGGAATTATGAAAGAACTATTTATCAGTTTGGTGACTCTCAGCAAGAATCCAGAAGTGAACTAGACACTGGATTCCATATGACCCCTAGAGAATCAGCAACAGTGGGCTAGGTGTTTGGATATCTCCTACCCTAACATTCCAAGGGTTTTCACAGGGTACAGAATGACATCTTTACAAATACAGGTGAAGTCCTACAGAAGTAATGTAAGAAATACTCATAAGACACCCCAGGGCTACATCTCAACAACAAAGATTGTGCATACTGGGTAAGGTACCACACCATAAACAGGCCTTCAGATTTCACTTAAAAAATATTGGTTGATAACGGAGAAGCACCCACCACTCTAGTCAGCAGGGCTGTGTGATGAGTGAGAAATGAAAGGCCTGGGCTCCGGCTCCACCAGAAGTAGTAAACACCCTTAGTTTCATGACTTTACATTCTGAACAGTAAATACTATAAAACAACCACACCGTTAAGATGCCAACAGAGCATGGAATCTAGTTTACCAAAATCTTTGAGAAGCATATAAAATTTACTCCTTAGAAAGTTAAACTGTCTTTTAAATTACTATACAACAGTAAGGAAATTACTGAACTCTGATCCCTGTGGGACCAAAGCATCAGAAACAACCACAGATAATTGTTGGATCTTGGCATTGTCACACTAACCCAAGATTGCAGTTATGAGTTTTGTAGAAGGTAAGGTCAAAACAAACTGAAGTTTGTCGTAAGGCTGCTAAATTATACAGATGAATATATTTACTGGGCAAACTTTCAAAACTGAAATTTAGAAGTTAAACATTATCTTGCAGAAAATAGCACTTAAATGGAAAACTGTGCTTCCTGACTCCCTGGGGTGTAACTATACCCCATTCACTCAGTTCCACTGAGTGTAGTAAATAGAATAAATATATCTACAACTTTAAAGTAAACTGGCTTGGCTAAAACTTAATCACAAAAAAATGGTGGCAATCGGGATGGAGAGCTGGCTCAGTAGTTAGGAACACTTATTGTTCGGTTTAGCTTCCAGCACCTACACAGCAGCTCACAACTGGCTGTAATTCCAGTTCCAAGACAGCTGGCGCCCTCCTCTGGCCTCTGTGGGCACTACATGCACATGATACACATATATAAAGTAGGCAAAATACCCATACACATAAAATAAACTTTTTAAAAACAGGGATTCTCTTTGCCCTCCTTTTTCTCACAATAGAAGATATAAAATATAATAACATTTATAAAGTATTTTAAATTATTTTTATAAATATAAAACAGAATTCTTTCCAGGAATATGTAATTAAGAAAAATTTAAAACAGTAACAAGCGCATACTTATATTAACTATGATAAAGTTAATAGCCAATACAGTAACTCTGACAGCAACTCAGTAAAGTGAAGTTTGATTCTTTTACCTGTGAAATTGCTTTGCAAGAAAATCTGACACTTACACAACACTGTACATCCAACCTGACTCCTGAGGACAGTTACGAATGAGATCATTTACTAAACATTCAAAAGAGGCCTGTCCTTGTTAAATCAGCTTAACCTATAATTTAGGTATTTCTTTTTGCTAGTACAATATGGACACTATTTGACTTGTTCCTAAATAAACAATTACTTCAGAGAAAATAAAAAGAATGGCCAATAAATGTAGTCTTCACTTATCTTTCTACAGTTAATTTTCATTGGGGAGTAGCAATAAACAAACGATTTGCCTTTCTGGGCTGTGAACTGATTTCTTGGCAGAAATGATCAGAGAGGTAGAATTGACCTTCTATGTGGTTCATCCTCTTGATCAAGTCAGGCCATCCAGCCATGTAAGATCAGTGAGGACTGGCTTTACTCTGTGTTTAATGGGATAAAATAGCTACTCTTTACTCCTCCACCCCTAATGCAAAGAGAAATTAAATTTATAACATAAAACTATAACATGGGGGGGCTGGGTGAGTGGTACAGCACTTACCCACCATGAGCAAAGCCCTGGATTCCATCTCCCTGGCACGATAACTAAATAAATATGATTTGTAGGTCTTGATCTTACCTAGTGATGTTGCTCAGTGCTTGTCGTGAACACACACACCCCATGCATACAAAAGCTCTGAGAGGAAACAGGAAGAGCATGCTCTTTCTAAGTAGATATCTTACTAAGTGAAGGGCATGGCTGACAGTGATTCTATAAAGAACACTGAACTTCCCCATCTCCCAGAAGTTTGCATCCTGCTCTATGAACAACTGCTGGTGCAGAAAAGAAAGAAGCTACCCAGTGCGTGACTTCCTCTGCACCTCCAAAGAGGCCTTCCTAAAGCATCCATTACTAAATCCGCCAGTGAGGAGATGGAAGATGTCCCTCGGCATTCACACCCATATGGGAGTCCTGCCCTGCCGTGCGGACCACACAAGCAGGAACACATCTGCCATGCTACACTTGGAGGGTCAGCATGGCACTTGGACATTTACACACGGAGTGTAAGCAGCTTCCAGCAGCAACTTAAAACTCGAGGTATTGTCTATGTCTTATCTTTTGACATTATGCCGAAAGACATCCACATAAAATATTTAGATGCACATTTGGTCAGCTCAAAAATATTATACCCGTAGGTATGATACAAGATCCTCAGAAAACAATCAACAATTTTTACTTCCACAAAGAAGTGAAAAACCAAAAGTAAAATCCCCCCCAAGGTTTGATTATAATATATATAAAACTCCTCTTAGAGATTTTAATAAACAAATATTCTTAAAGAAATTACTCTAATATTTACAATGAGCGGTTTGGCACCTTAAAATTACTAAGAACAAAAGCATAATTTGATGGAGAGGCTTTTAAATATGTTGCTTTTAGTCTGCTGAGACAAGTCTACACAGATTCGTCCGTTTACAAACATACCCCATGCGCACCTTCGCCAATTTATTATCATCTAATTTTAATGAACAGCATGTGGCTAAAATTTCATTTGACAGTGTTTGGATTTGCAATAAATTGCTGCAAGTACCTTACGGGCCCACAGGTAACTACTGTATAATTTCTAAGTGTTAATGTGCACACAACAGCTCAATGACAAACATAAAGGACAGAACAAATGGCACGTACTTAAAGAGCTTTTTGAAGAGGAAGCCTGGCACTCTGAAGCCTTCACAGAATTCGGCGTCACTTTCCTCAGAGTCATCGTCCAGCTTAGGATGCTGCTCTTTCTCCTGCAGCCTCAGCTGATTCCACCTCCTACGGTGAACAAGAAATCACAGAGATGAAGATAGGCATTGCACCAGGAAGACACGGGAGAATCAGAGCGGCTTCTCAGGCCTCTGCCACCATCAATACTCGGCAGCACTAACAGTCTAGGAAAACCAACTCTCCCCCTGCCACTCAAGTCAATTCGTACTTGAATTATTACAGCTCCTCCTGAAAGATTCCCGCACTTCTCGGTTCATTATCACAACCACTTCCTCCTCTTCAGCACGCCCTAAGGGAAGACTTCTCTACTAGCTCCTAAGATACACGACTCCCCGACTCGTCCTACAACAGACTCAGGAGGTCGCAATATAACTGAGCATTTCCAATGGTAATACAGTTTAATAAGAGCATATTTTATTTAGAACTAGTACTTCTCTGCTAAAAATTATAGTCACGGGATTAAAAGCATACTATCTTGAAAACAAATTTTTGTTCCAAATTGCTGCATCCGGTATTTTTTCTAATTACTCAACTGAACAGGATCAAAGGTGCCATTATACTGACAATCATACCACTCAGAACGTGTTAATCAAATAAAGCTAAATTTTGAAAAAGATGAACATTTGTATTTAGGAAGCATGACGCCATGTTTGTGCAATAGACAGTGACAGCTACGCAAGCTATGACGGACAGAGAACACCACAGCTGGACAGGGTGCAGCCACTCAACCAGGCTAATTCTATATACCTACAGCTAAAATGAACTATGATATTGTGAGCAAAAAGAAAAACAATCACCAAAGTAAATAGCTTGGACTCCATTATTTTCATAAAAAGTCAGCTGACATCCTAAAGGTTACAACGTGGCAGAAATGGACTAGAGCACGGACTGACAGATGCCTGGGACCACAATTCACAGAAGACAACAGCAGCACACACTGCCATTGACTAGCAGAGACTGAGGGAAGGCAACACGAGAGGCTAAGATGGACACAGTGTTGGCTGGAGAACCAATCATAAAAGCTGCAAAGGCCAGGCCAGAGTGATGGGCAACCCGCCCAGGAAGCTGCTAGCAGAAGGTAAAGCACATCCTTCAAAAATTCAGCTCTTCAAAGTAACTGACACTTGGGCTCAGCAAGAAAGCACTAGATGGTGATGTGGAACTGTTCTCTGTGGTGAGAACGTAGCAAAACGAACAACAAAATCCTAGCAGCAGTTTCTGGAGAAGGGAGGCAAACATAAGAGGCAGTATCCAGCCAAGTCTAGAGGAACAGGGGTCACACACCTATGTACAACTATGGTATTCCTTCACATAAAACACCTCCAAAGACCACCCCTTCCCCCCGTATTAGTTCTTTTCCTTAAGAATCACCTCCATGTAGCTGACCAAGTACGTTTTCTGGGTGGCCACAGTCTGCTGTTCTTCTGATTTCTGAGGCATTTACAATTTTAGCTTAGTGCAATGGTGCCCTGCAGTGGCTCTCAACAGGGACAATGCACCCCCCCCCCATTCCCATCCAGGGAATAACAATGCCTAGAGACACATCTGGTCATTATCAAGGTCTTCCACAGGGGGGTGGGGCAAAGCTGAAGGAGTACAGTAATATTCTTGCCTATCATGAAGGCAACTGGGGTCCAAGTCTCAGATGAGGGGACTACAGATAAGTTAAGCCAGGATGGCAGACTTAGGCCAAGATAATCTTCCAGTAAAAATGTTATCTATCTTACATAGCAATAACATCAAGAAAGCCTCGTGAGCAGGAATGTCCAGAGAACATACTGGAAAGGTGTAGTCATTCTCCCAACGCACATCCACTGTTTGAGGTAATGAGATGATCCTTGGTGCCCAAACCCCGAGCATCAGATATCATAAAGATGACTCTGCTCTACTCAGCAAACTGTGGGTAAGACGATACTCCAGGAATCACAAAAGTTATCACTGGCACTTAAAGAGACTTCATCAGGCATTTTTCTTCAATAATATGGCAAGGAGGGAACTAGAAATTCCAGAAGGTACTGGCTTCAGCAGTTTGGCACAAGCTGAACAATGGCTTTTCCATATTACATGGTACATTTCACTCACAGATGACCGCTATTTCCTTAGACTCCATCACTCAGTGTTTGTGGCTGTTAAATTTCCCACCACATCATCCCGCATTGACAAGATTGCATCTTCTCTTGCCTTCCTCTCTGTCCTAAAATACACAGACATCACGTTGCCACAGAACTCAGCACCTAGGAAACCACACAAGCCACTACAGAAGCGATTGTATCCGAGAGCTTTCCACTTCATAAAGAAAGATGAAAGCCCTTAACACTCACTCAGTTTGGTCAAAGAATGAGTAAAGGTGGTGAGGATAAATCATTATGGTCAACAAGCACCTGAACCACTGTGAAAACAAATAGCCTGAGAAGAATCGAAAAGGCAGAAAATACAACCTCATGTGTGTGTGGCTTGGGCTATAGATGGCAATACTACCTTGTGTGGCTTGGGGATCACCATCTAAGAAGTGCCCACAAGAAAAGGGCACACCCAGGGAAGGTAGGAGGGCTGAAGCCACCTAGATACAGAAAGAAAGATGTCGTGTCGTGACAGGGTGCTTGTCTGACATGGGAATGGGAGTTTCAGTTCTACACCTTTCTTCAGAAAAAGAGAAAGCAGCGGAGCAGAGAAGCAGTGGCTTCTCCATCTGAGGTGTGGCCAAGAGTCCTTCTGTTGTTGTTGTTGTTGCTATGTATTCTGCGTATAAATGTCTAAGTGTAGATGCACATGCACTGTGGTGTGCAAGTGGAGGTCAGACAACAACTTTCAATAGTGGGCTCTCTCCTTCCACTTTTGTGTAGGATCAAACACAGATTCAGGCTGCTGCAAGCATTTTTACCTCCTACGCCATGCTACCAGCCCAAGAATCATCCAGAGATGCTCTTCTCAGCATGTCCTCTAGAATCCAGCTTGTCCTGCAGCCTATAACAGGCTGGCAATCTGTCTGGTCAGCAGATGTGTGAAGGGGCTAGTCACCTACTGTGCAGAAGACACCTGCTGGACACCTACCATGCAGAAGACACCTGTGAATACCTACCGTGCAAAAGACACCTACTGGACACTACCTTGCAGAAGACACCTACCATGCAAAAGACACCTACTGGACACCTACCATGCAGAAGACACCTGTGAACACCTACTGTGCAAAAGACACCTGCTGGACACCTACCTTGCAGAAGACACCTACTGGACACCTACCATGCAGAAGACACCTACTGGACACCTACCATNCTGTGAACACCTACTGTGCAAAAGACACCTACTGGACACCTACCATGCAGAAGACACCTACTGGACACCTACCATGCAGAAGA
>LOEQ01004563.1:59031-73914 GCA_001685075.1 Bramus lutescens
GACACCTACCATGCAGAAGACACCTGCTAGACACCTACCATGCAGAAGACACCTGTGAACACCTACTGTGCAAAAGACACCTACTGGACACCTACCATGCAGAAGATACCTGCTAGACACCTACCATGCAGAAGACACCTGCTAGACACCTACCATGCAAAAGACACCTACTGGACACCTACCATGCAGAAGATACCTGCTAGACACCTACTATGCAGAAGATACCTGTGAACACCTACCACGCAGAAGACACCTGTGAACACCTACCGTGCAAAATACACCTGCTGGACACCTACCTTGCAGAAGACACCTGCTGGACACCTACCGTGCAGAAGACACCTGCTAGACACCTACTGTGCTGTGCAGAGACATCTGCTGGATACCTACCATGCAGAAGACACCTGCTGGATACCTAACTTACATTTTTTTGTTTTTGCCATGGACTCGGAATGTAGCTCAGCAGCACAGCACATTCTTAGAATGCACAAGGCTCTGGATTCAATCTCCAGCACCAAAAGCAGAAATCAAGATTTGACCATACATTTGTAGACTATCTGACTCACACCTGACTTTTATACGTGGCTGCCTTTTTAACAAAGGCACAAGCAGAATTACTAAAAATTGTCTGTTGGCAACAAATGGTCCAACATCTACATTTTTCAGGAGAGAATTAACTTTTTCATGTTCTCAATCCTCTCATTTTAAAAAATCCACACATGTAATAGTCACAGCTGCAGCCACATAAAGCGAAAGTGCCTGGTGTTCTCTGGCAGAGCTTCTAACTCCTCATACAACTGCCATGTTCAGCCCACTGCCGACTCCACTGACAGCCACTTAGAGGGGAAGCCAGTGAGAAACATAAACTTAATTCTCATCAGATGCAGGCACAGAAAACACTCTTTGGCTTCCCTACATGCCTGAAGGAATGAGACCTGGCCCAGGCTCTGGGGCCTGGGGCTGATGCTGCAATAATGTCTGTCAGAAGCAACCCAGACCCAGAATAACTGGCTGAACTACAGCAAGGCTCACATTAGCTACTGGGGTGCTTTGTCAATGGAACTCTAAGAATATAACTGCAAGCTAAGTGCCACCATTTACTGTTAGTTTGTTTTATAATTTCTAGCATTCCAAAGACAATCAATTTATGTAAGTAGAAAAACACAGTTGGCTACATTCTGCCATGCCTTTCATGTGGCTTTGCTTCTCTTCAACTGCATAGCCAGTGCCCAGCCTCTGTCCTCCTGCATGCACATCTTCACCCTTGGCAGACCCTCAGACGCCATGCTTCCTTTCCTTAGAGAAAGCTTTTCCCGACCTAATTAGGTATGCTGTGTACCAAACGCCACCCTAATCCTACAATATCCTAGGCTCACCAGGAGTCTCATCCACAGTGCCCACAGAGTGCCAGCACATAGTGAAATCCTTATCTATCTCCCAAATCAAGTGGGAGCCATCAGAGGACAGGGATTGGCATGAAGCTCTAGAGTTCACAGCAGACAATGAATGCTGAGCAATGAACAATGTTCAGAACTGGACTCAGGTTAAGAAAGACAGACACAGGGAAGCTTTATTTGAAAATTATCTAAGTGGGTCATCCAGAAGTGCTTCTAGAACCTTCCTGTCCTACCTCACTTAGAGACTAGCTCTTGCTTGCTTTCTTAATCCCACTCATATTACTCTAAGGCCCCATACCATACTCTGATTACAGTCTGGGACAAAGAGTGACCCACGGAAGAGGGCAGCTAGTTACAATGTCAGAGAAATTCTTAATTCAGAATCTTAAAATAATAACAATAACTTAAAAAGAGGTAAAGGGAAGCTCATTATTTTCAACAACTAAAAACAAAATACATAAAATAAAATTTCTTATTTTCAAAACTGAGCTGCATTTTCAGAATCCCCAATGGGTCCACTTAATAACAAAACTGGTTTCTGTACCCCAGCCAGGAGGAAGAATCAGGGGCCTCCGTTTTGATCCCAAGTTTGTCCAGGATCAATTGAAAAGGATAAGTAAAATATTCCTCTACTTCAAAAAAGAATTCTTGGAACAGGAATGGAGCTGCCAGCTCTAATCTCTATTTCTCTGAGTAGGAAGGGAACGATGTTTTCATGAACTCATCCTCTTGTCTTCCTTTATGTTGTTCTTGTAGCACTTGCTGCTGCAAGCAAACCAGACAGCATGGTACTGTATCCTCTTGGGGTGGCCCTACTTCTTGTCATCTGTCAGACCCCAGCAGCGGCCACTAGAGTAGAGCCCACTGCTGTGAGCCGTGGAAGCCAGACGCAGACAGCAAGCTGTGTTAGAGGCCTTTAACTGGAAGAGGAAGCCCACTCCCCAGAATGCGTCATTCCCCTGCTGCGCTTACCTCCTTGACCAAGAGCCGAAAAGGGGTCTGTGACAAAGACTAAATGAGACAGGAGATGCACAAAAGATCAAAAAGACCACATACATAGTAAGTGACATTTGACAATTCTGCTAGGTAACTTTACAAAAGATGTAAAGCCAAGGGCTAGAGAGATGTCTCAGCAGTTACGAGCACTTCTTACTCTTAAAGGATATCTGGGTTGAGTTCTCAGCGCCCACATGGTGGATCACAACCATCTATAACTCCAGCTGCAGGGGATGGCGCCCTCTTCTGAGTTCCATGGGCACCAGGCACATATATGGTACACATACTGTTATTTGGCCAAATGAAACAATTCTTTTTTAAGTTTTTAGTTTAATTTTTTAAACCCTTATTTATTTACATTTAGTTTATTTTACTATTTTATGTGTATGGGTGCTTTGCCTACACTATCTGTCTGTGCGCCACTTGCATGCTCATGCCCACAGAGACACAAAAGGTTATTCTTCCTGCGGGAAACTGAATCCAGGTCCTCTGGAGGATTAGCTCGCTCTTCTGCTAAGCCATCTCTCCAGCACACTTTCAATTAAAAAAAAAAGAAAAAAACTAAAATCAAGAAAGATCAGTTAACTGTAGTTTAAGTATAAACAATAAATAAATATCAAAACATCTATTACAGCTGGGATCATAGTACAGGTCCCTAGGCTCAGCACTTACATCCTCCCTGCTTGAGCAGGGAGGGTCAGGAGTTCAAGGTAGTCTCATACATTGTTTGAGGCCAGTTTGGCCTACCTGAGCCTGTCTCAAAAAAAGAAAAGACAATAAACAAACAAAACAACGAAGAATAAGTAAACAACAAACCTACGCAATGTAATTCTGGGCCAGTGGGGTTTAAATTGCACCTCCAAGAATAAAAGACTGCTTTGTTATTCCACCTCATCTCAGTATGTCAAATGGACAGGGCACTGTAGGCATGCCATCCTACATTAAAGGTGGCAAAGGGTCTGGAAATCAAGCCACAGAAGATAACAGAAGAGCCTCAAGGGAGTGTCCCTTAGAACAGAACTATAGGGACTCACAGTTCAACCTTGACCTACCAGGGCAGCAGTCTGGTGGCCCCTAATATATGCAAAAAAAAACAACTACTGGTAACTGTGCTCGTGTTCATAATCATATATACAAAAAGTATGGAAGATGCAAAAAGCACAACAGCAATGAACTAAGTTTGTAACAGCTAATATTTATCCATACATACCTGCAACTGTTAAGTGGTCTTCCTAGTGCACAGCGTCTGAGAACAGTCACCTCAGTGCACAGCATCTGAGAACAGTGCACAGCGTCAGAGAACAGTGCAGTGTCTGAGAACAGTCACCTCAGTGCACAGCATCTGAGAACAGTGCACAGTATCTTAGAACAGTGCACAGCGTCAGAGAACAGTCACCTCAGTGCACAACATCTGAGAACAGTGTACAACATCTTAGAACAGTGCACAGTGTCTGAGAACAGTCACCTCAGTGCACAACATCTGAGAACAGTGCACATCTGAGAACAGTGCACAGCGTCTGAGAATGGTCACCTCAGTGCAAAGCATCTGAGAAAGGTCACCTCAGTGCACAACATCTGAAAACAGTGCACAGCATCTTAGAACAGTGCACAGTGTCTGAGAACAGTCACCTCAGTGCACAACATCTGAGAACAGTGCACAACATCTGAGAACAGTGCACAGCATCTTAGAACAGTGCACAGTGTCTGAGAAAGGTCACCTCAGTGCACAGCATCTGAGAATGGTCACCTCAGTGCAAAGCGTTTGAGAAAGGTCACCTCAGTGCAAAGTGTCTGAGAACATCACTTCAATGCAGGATCTATAACGTCTTCAAGGTTCTCCTAGAACCTCTTTTCAAGGTTCCTCCTCGTTTGACAGAATCTTTGCCCACAGTTTTAACTTGTGGCATGGGAACTCAACAAGAGCCAACAGTTACAAGCTCCTACATGTAGTCTTGTCTGCTGTAGTCTTGTCACGTAGGCGGGGTACTACTTGGATACCTGCTTTACAGATGAAAACCAATCCCACAGCTACCAGTTGCAAGTCTGACACCCTGACTTCATGGCCTAAGACTTCCAGCTCAGATGAGGCACTGACTAGCCTTGGACAAGTTTTCTGTTGGTAGTGGTAGAGTTGGTTTGTTTTCGATTTTTTTCTCTTGGGGGGGGCAGTACAAACAACTTTCAGAAGTTGGTTTCTCCATCCACCTTGTTGAGGACTTGCTTGTGGTTTCTGCCACTGTCTAGGCGGCACCATACCCCAGGCTACCCACACTGTGAGTTCCCAGCAGATTCTGTCTCTACCTCCCTTTCACTGTAGGAGTGCTAGACCCTGGATGCACAGCATCCCATAGGACTTTTACTTTGGGGAACTAAACTCAGGTCACGAGATTTGTATGCCAAGAGCTTTTACCCAGTGAGCCATCTCCTCAGCCCCCTGGACAAACTCTGAGATTACACATACATTTTATATAAAAATTTACATTTTTAAAAGTATTTCTATATTTCAAAATTTAGAGTCAGAAGACAAGGAGTAATGACTGAGATTACTGATATCCACTGTATTTCAGGCACTCACCTAAGGAATTCACTTTTATTAAGTCCTTTAATCCAACAGGGTAGATATTTTTCTTTTTCCCCAGAGGCTGAGGGAAATGAAGGTGTACACTGGAGATGGGAGAACACCAGGCCAGTCACACAGGCCCTCTGTCCAAATGGGTATTTTCCTGCTCAATCTCTGTGTATGAATCTTTTACAAGACTTTATAATAAGGCTTATTATTATAAAAAATCAGCAATATGACAGATTGCTTCTGTGCAGGAGTATGACTCCTCCCTCACTCACCAATGCACAAGGAAAGTCACAACCCACTGTCACCTGATACCCATAGACTCTTCAAAGTAACAAAGAAGCTGCCTGGCAGTTCTGACTACAGCTGAACTGAGCTGAGCCATCCCACGAGACACACTTAACACCAGACAAATCGATGGACACAACCGCCCACACTAACCCTCTAGCAGGACAAAGTACCCCTATTAATGGGAACCAACAAACATGAGGAGCCTCGGGTTTTACAGTCAAAACATGAGCATGCCCTCCCAACTCCACGGTCCTCACTCTCTAAGCTCTTTTTACATTATAAGGATCACTGGGCCTAGCACAATTAAAGGCTGGAAGGGGGGAGGGGGGACAAAGACGCATACCATACAGTCAAATCATGTTAATACTATGAAATTCCAAACTCAAGATTATTCTCCACTCATCGTAATTTCCATGAAGGAAATTCTACAACAGCAGCACACAGAGTACAATCTGATTTTTAAAGGTATATCCAGACACCAAGCTGGGTATTTAATACAGTTTGTATTTGTATACTCCGATGGTTCTCTGTTTCAAACAGCTAAGATTCCTTAGCAGATCAGCCTCATTTGTGAAATTGAGGTACTCGGCGCTTTACTTTTCTTATCTCCCTTTTTACGGTCTATCTGGGTGGACTTAATTGGTCTATCTGAGCAGACGAAATGCCCTCAGTTAGGAGCCCAGACCTCATGGGGTAAATTAAGACTGATGCGGACAATTATGCCCCAGCCAAGAATGAAAGGTGTGCACAGAGCAGAAAGTGGAATTAGTCTTAATTTGTGTCTTGGTTTTGTCATTTCAAAGCCAGCATGCTCTCTAAGAAAAAATACTTGGGGGTTGGGAGTCTTTCTTCTCTCTTTAAAAACTAGATTACTAAGAAGAAAAATATGGGCTCATTTCCTTGACAACGAATGGACCTCCCGGAAACACACAAAGAACAATCTGAGGATCATTATATTTAGGTTTCTAGACCAAATCTTGATTAAACTTTAATCTTAGTTTTTCTGAAATTAAACTTACTGGCACCTTTTTGCAAGGAAAACAATGTGGCTTCTGCTTAAGTCTGTACAGTTTAGAACTGCTGAATGTCCACCTCCAAGCAAGGATCCAACTGAGGAACAAACAGAGACAATCCAATGCTAACCGGATGCTGGAAAAACGGGAAGAGGCTCCATAGCACCAAGGCCGAGACAGCAGGCCTTCTGAGAATACGGTCTTCAGCAGGAACTGGACCCCACACTTCTTCCAGCACTCCCACAGTGAGGAGAAAATCCATCTTAGAGACAGTGTTGCCAAACCTCTGCAGAAGACCCAGAAGCCGCTGGATTCCTCACGCCCTGCCCCTTCCCTGAGTCGTTCCCATCAGAACTCAGCCAAATGAGCTCTCATCTCCCAGGGCTGCACCCATGAGGTGGAGTGCAGCTCCTAGGGCTGTTCCTATCCCACCAGCTGCCACCCTGTCACAAACCAGAGGACTCTGACCTTCCAAACAAGGCTCCTCAAAGTCCATCCGAGCTTGCTTGAACCCTTCCAGGATCTGACCCTTGGCAGCACGAGGGACGACCTGTTGCCCCTCAGAGATGTCCATGTGCACTGCCAAATCTCCACACTAGGATCCAACTCAGCAGCCCACAGAAGCTCAGTCAGTGCTCGGTGAGGGCAGCAGAGAACATGAGCTTCCCAGAGGATTAAGACTGAGACAACTAGAGGACATCTTGTAACACTTACACAATTAATGGAGCCTTCATCGGCAATCTCAACTCTAGTTTATTCACATAAAATAAAGTAAAAACTAGGGCATAAGAAGATAAAAGTTTCAAATGAAAAGAATGCACTAAAGTTTCTGAGTCCCCGTCTCTCACATGTGGCTCCAAAATAAACCACCTCTGCTGGTCTTTCTAGGTGAGAGCTATTCCTATCGGTGACAGCGAGCAAAGTTTAAGAAGCCATCTCCCTAAACCATCTCCAACTCCCAGATTCCAGATTTCTGGTCTGCTTTCTTGGCCATCAAAGAGGAAACTATGAGCTGCTTCTTGGCACCACCTTGTGGTCACATGTGGACACTGCACTTTCCACCAACCCCACAAAGAAATAAAACATTTCCAACATTTCTCAGCTTCCAGCCTCTGCTTAGTATTAAGACCATAGGCAAGTAGATTATAGCATATTTGTGAGGGCCGCTATAACTGTAACAAGGCAAAACAGGTATGTACAAGCTCAAAGTCTGGAATAATGAAGAAAAATATGTAAGGATTTAGCCTATCTTAATACTGCTATATATTTACAAAACAAGTAGAAGAAGATGGAAAGTCTAAGTCCAGCAGGAAGATCAACTGGAACCGACTTCAGGCAGCAGCCCTAGCATTCCCCAATGTGCCTCATGGCCTGAGGAGACCATCACTTGAGACAGTATGTTTCTGGCCTCTCCTTGTTTAACTAACTGAAGGTGAGGGCTAGAGAACTATCTCAAAAGCAATGCCATATGGCTTTGGATGAACAGAGAAAGCACTACAGCTCAGACCCCAATGTCCTTACCAATTTTTTCCAGTGGCCTCAAAGGTGGTAACTCTTCTCTGTCCCAGGCCCTCTCTTACATAAGCACAATTATCAAGGCACACAGGAAGGAGTTCAGGAAAATCAAATCGGCCAAAAGCTGCGGTCTCGGAAGGGCAACAGCAGCCAACATAAACAGCTCAGGAGTCTCCAGCTCACATCCCACCTGGGCAAGCTTCTGGGGGGGGATTCCCACACCAGACCTGCACAGTCATCTCCAGGGTTCTGCAGCCCAGTCTGTGTGCTACTGAGCTGCTCTGGGGCCTGCTCCTTACTAAGGACATACAGGCAGTCCACTTAGCAACTTGAATCAAAGCTGGCCAGAGTCAGAAGTAAGAGGAGCTGGATATGAATGAAAGCTAAATGATGAATGCTCACCCTACCCACTGACAGGAACCAAGAACAAAAACTCATTGGAAACCCATGCATCGCAGCCCTATCTGAGAAGTGCTGACCGCGACTGGAGAAGAAGGCCAAAGCCAGGAGCACCTCTGTTTTACCATCTCAAGGCTAAAGAGCCAATAGGAACGCTGCTCACGTCCCTTCCCTACCCAGTGGAGCCAGGATGGACAACGCTGGGGGACTCTGATAGTCTTCCCCAGCCGGGAAAACAGACAACCACGCCCAGAAGCTGGAGCTGGCAGGTCCAGGTGATGCTCAGTTTCTGTCCTGACGGGGAGAGCTTGGATGCCAAGCCTCTCCACAGACCACCAGTATCACCCACATCTCTAAGGCAACATAAATCAGACCCTGAGGACCTGTTAGCCTCCAAAGCACACAGTGAGACAGAATAGAAAGAAAGCAAACTACGAGGACATGGGAAGGGAAAGAATGCCTCAGGCTAGGATCTCAGCCGTCCTGCCTGCTGGCTGACAGTCAAGGATGTCAACATTGGCAGAACCAAGAGTTGGCAGTACCACAGAGGAAACTCTACATTTCCTAAAGACGCTAACCAGACATTAAAACAACAAATAAGATGAGCTTCCTCAAGGTCAGGATGTCTGCAGCATTAACTCCTCTCTCATCCTTAAACACAAAACCTCATCAAACTACAGTACGACTTTACGATAAATAAGTAAACCAATTTATGTCTTTTTACTTTTTAAACTATTTAAACTTTAATTATATCCTTTGAACAATGTAATTTAGAAAGCCACACAATCACATACATAAAAAACTATAAAGGCACCTACCTAAGTGTTCCCCTCTACTGAGAGCCCAAATCCATGTCTCAGGGTACACAGATGCTCTTGCTAACCATCTGTCATGCTGGAATGTGAAGTGTGTACTACCCCTTGCCTTCACTCTAAACATGCTAAGTTTGTTTCTCTGACTTGTCCTCAAATGTTTTTCTGTGGCATAATCAAGGGTCTGGCTTAACTGAGTAAGGTCCCTGCGGGATAAGAGTGTTGGGTTGAATTTCCTAATGTCGCTGTCATGAACTGTTTCCTTTCCAGTGACACATCCAAGACTCAGAGGCAAATTTAACGCAGACCACAAACAAGGACCATGCCAGCGTGTGTGGGCTAGAGAATAGACAAGGCCCTGTGCTGCAATGCCCCTCCTCCAGAAGGACCCTCCATTCTGATCTAAGTGCACTGCTCCCCACATAGTTAGGACACGCATCGGTTCACGGCCCCTAACACACAACCTGTGGACTCCTTGCCAGTAATCCTCAAAGCTGGTCCCAGGATGCAGACATGCATTAGCATGTGAAAGCAAAGACCAAGCAATGGGGCTGACCTCACGTCAAAAAAGGGAAATGAGCACACAACACCCAGGTAGCCAAGTGCCAGGCACAGGCACAGCTGGCCTGGCTACCGTGCTGGGAAAGGTTACTTATTCGGTCCTAGCTTCCACCCTTGACTAGACAAGCAGATCTGCATCTTGCCAGGGAAGAGATAATTAAAGTGTGGACTGTGTATTAGCTCCAGGAAGTCTAGTTAGTTTGGAGATTGCTGAAGCACCAGCATCATGCTAAGAAAAGCAATGCTAATGGATATGTGCACACATCCAGCAGGAGTAAGAGCCCACACACATCAACTCTGAAGCATCTGCTTGGGAAATCGAGAGAGATGATTTACAATAGCTCCTGGGTCCCACCGGAGGATCTCAGGGCAGAAAGGAGTAAGAAACACACAGAGGGGACAACATTGACACAGTTTTCAAATGGTTAGAACATCTAAGGCTGAGCTGAGGGCTTGAGGCTAGCTGGAGAAAGGAGGAGCATGACTGCTGTTGTCCAGGGAAGGTCAGCTGCAGAATGGCACGTTGGACTCCTCCAGAGCACCAGACTAAACCAGTGGCTCAAAACCTATGGGTCACCACCCTTTGGGGGTCCAAAAACCCTCTCACGGGGGGAGGGGGCCGCATTCTGCATATCAGGTTTTTTCATTATGATTCATAACAGTAGCAAATCAGTTATGAAGTAGCAACAAAATAATTTTATGGGTGGGGTCACAACATGAGGACTGTATTAAAGGGTCGCAGCATTAGGAAGGCTGAGAACCACTCTATTAAAGGGTCGCAGCGTTGGGAAGGCTGAGAACCACTCTATTAAAGGGTCGCAGCCTTAGGAAGGTTGGGAACCACTGTATTAAAGGGTAGCAGAGTTAGGAAGGCTGAGAACCACTGTATTAAAGGGTCGCAGCGTTGGGAAGGCTGAGAACTACTGTATTAAAGGGTCGCAGCATTGGGAAGGTTGAGAACCACTGTATTAAACACAGACAAGGTAAAGACGAGCCCGGAGCTAGTGAAAAGCCTGTGCCTCTAAAGCTGAGAGCCTCCGGCCTGAGACACTCATTCTAAGAGCTTCCCACCCTCACATCCAACATTAAAAGAGCATTGTAATCAGCAGGCTATAACCAACATGTACTTGTTAAGTTCTGTATAAAGTTCTTAGACTGCTTACATATGCTTAAACTTTAACCACTTTTAAAAAACGTTTTCTATACTGGAAACTATGGATTTATTCTGATCATTCTAGTCATTATATGATTAGCAACCCTGAAGCTCTTTTTCAGTCCAAGGACTACTACTACAATCCAATCTGTCTTAAAAAGATCAGTAACATAACAGAATTCGGTGACTGGAAAATTTCAAACATTAATATGCTTTTCAATACTTAGCATTTTATTTTCTTTTAACATCCCCCAATCAAAAGAGCACCGAAGGAGATGTAATATAAACATTTCAATGTGTATATCTGCAGCTTAACAGCCTTAATAACTAGCTATAAAATTTTAAGAGCTATCATATTTTGGTGGCAATTAAGAGTTATTGATATTTTTAAAATTCATCTGAGATTATACTGTAAGTTTAGCAAAAAATGGATTATGATATGGCTTTGGAAATAATAAATTGTTTTACAATCTTAACATTATTAAGTAAAACTTATTGCCATGAAATTAAACTTATCCATATTTAAAATTCAATCAAAATAAATTGCTGTTTAAAATACATTTAATATTGACCCAGTTTAATGAGAAGACTATATATTGCTCCACTTATAATCAATACGTTGATTAACACTTTTATTAATTTTCTACAGTAAAGACTGACACTATTCACTCTTTAAAAGTATCGAGCAGTATCCCTCAACACCGCAGCTATTAGGTGTACACACAAAGTCACACTGGGAAATGAAAACACAGGCCCTCCCCAGCAATGTACTACCGTACAACAAGCTACTAGAATGGCGAGTCACTGGGCCTGTGATTTCCAAGAAACTGGGCATGGCAGCATACACCTTTAATGCCAACACTTGGGGGCAGAAGCAGGTCATTCTCTGTGAGTTGGAAGCTAGGCTGGTCTATAAAGTGAGTTCTAGGACAGCCAGGGCCGTTACACAGAGAAACCCATCTTAAAGAAAAAGGAATTCTGAAAAGGTTATGCAGTGTATGTGGATCCTGGACTAGAGTTTATGTGGTTCTGATCTAAAGAAAATCAGCAGGTCAGTATCCCCCGGGATGGCCAATGTGAATCTACTGGAAACACCATCAATTCGGTCTCCTCTCTTATTTTTTATTGAAAATAAAAGCACTGTTGACTTGCCAAAGCCATCCCAATAGTAAGTATTTTTAGAGTACTGCGGTTCCTTCTCTCCTCTGACCTCTGCAGACTTCCTATAGAGCTCACGGGGAAACACTGTGCCTTTGGTGTGTGGAGAGCTTTTCCTGGCTCATAGAAACTGCCCAGATATGGTGATTGTAACTCCATACAGGCTCTCACCTGCCTCTTCTCTCACACCAGTTGCTGATAAAGTCCTGAAGGTAAAAGCCAACTTAGCCTCAGCAACGCCAAACAGCAGCTGGGGACTGTATGCTGTGCACACAGCATGTCTTCAGCACTACCTAGTCTATACTATGACTCTCAGACAACTATCTTCCCAAAATCAAGGAAGAGAGAACAATGGGAGAGCATGTTCACTCACATGCCACAATGATAGCTTCAGCTTTTTCTGAAGGGAATTTCTCTAAAATGACTATCCTACCTCATAAAGAAAAAAACCCAAAGGCACAGCACCACCTTTTCTTTTCCTGACGCTTCCTGCGGGGTGACTACATAAAGACCACGCAGCTCATGTCAGTCCTCTCAGCTCTTGCCCAGTCTCCCCCTCGGCTCCTCATCCCAGATTTGCCTCTAAATTAGAATAAAGACTCTGACGTCTTTGGGGCCAGCTCCGCTAAGGAGTCCATGTCGAGGTTCTCACGAGCTAAGGCTGCAAGTCCAGCTTCCGAACATGTGGGTGTCTAGTGCAGTATGAATCTAGAATGAATGCTAAGGTCTTCCAAAGACCCGTAAGTGGCACAAACCCCTGCACACTAACCTTAACCGCTGCTTATAATAATCTTCATTACCATCATCTGGGCACCTTGCTACCTTGCGACTGCCTCCTCTTGCTTCCAGAGCTTCATCTTCTTCCCCAGAACTTGGGACAAAGTCATCATCAACCTCCTGCACTGGGGTTTTCTTCTGGCGTTTCTGGCCCTTCCGCAGAGGCTTCAGTTCATAGCTGATGTCATCGGAAGACAGATTGGCCACCCCTTCCTCCTCCTCTTGCTCTTCCTCCTCCCCATCAGAGGGAAAGGACCCAAACTGCTCCCCCTCAGTGTCTCCCTCTGTCTCCAGCCTCACCGCAGGCTCCAGAGGTTTCTTGCCCCGTGGCAACCCCACTTTCCCCTGGAACTGCAGCGCCCTCTTCTGGAGCTTCCGGATATGCTTCTTCAAGCGCTTATCTGCTTGGCAGAGGCCTTGGTTTCTCTGGTCTGGTTTGGTCTCATTTGGTCCTGCGCTTGACTCGGATACGACCATGTTTTTTCTAGCTACTCTTCTGTTAGCCCCTCGTTTCTTCCTTTCAAAAGACAGTTGTGCTTGGTCTGCCAAATATTTTTCAAACCCTGATACTTCATTGAGCATTATTTTTCTAGGCTTTTTCTCCTGTTTCTGAGGGGCTGGGGTACCAAACGGTGTCATCTGGCCAGTACGGATAAGCTCTTCCCAGGCGGCCTCCTGGGCAGGCATGAGCATACTGCCAAGACATGATGGTCCTGGCTCTGAAAGGTAAACAACAATGAAGATTTGAGTAAAACTCTCAAAGGGCAATCACTCATTCACAGACAGTAAGAACTTCCAAAAACTCACAAAATAAATCAATGGAATGAAGCACAGAGTAAAGATTATTATGGCATTTACAACCCACATAGAATATATTCCTGTTTTAAAAGGTAATTTCCTAGGAACTTGCCCCAAAGTGTGACACGTGTAACTGTGGTATGCGTGCACCATGGAACATTCTGCAGCCGTTTACTAAATGAAGAAATCATTACACCTGGGACAACATAGAACTGGAAACCACAAAATGAAATGGGCCAGGCCTAGAAAGAGGCACAGAATGCTCTCCCTCACATGTGGAATGTAGCAGAGCTGATCTCACAGATGTGGAGAGCAGGATGGTGACTATGGGGCTGAGAAGAACATCAGGAGGAGAGGGAAAGCTGACCGTGGTACTAAATCCCAGTTAAAAAGACGCAGAAATCTGTGGTGCCGTTCCACAGCGAGGAGTGCAGAGACAATAACTACTCTGTGTTTCCATGGCTGGAATAAGGGTTCTAGATGCTTTCACCATAGAAAAAAAAGACAAATGTTGAGAAGACAGTTATGTTTAATTTAATTTACAGACTATACAATATATATCATTGAAATATCACACCTCAAAAAAACATTGTTTACTTTACTATGCACTAGTTCTTTTGTTTAACTTTGAATCTGAATAAGAATGTATCAGTTATAGTCACGTTCTCTGTACAAAGGCAGGCTTATCTCCACATTGTTGGTTATAAATAAACAATCCTAGCTGTGTTTCCTTACCAGTTAAGAAGTAGTCCATGAGAAATGATCCCCATGTTTCCCTATCAGTGCTCTGGCCAACACTCAGATGGACCTCAGTTCAGGAATCAGTACGCCTAGCACAGACATGAAGTGCTAAATAACTCTGTGCTGCCTGCACATCACCACCAGCCACCTGATTCAAACTGTCTACCCTCTGACACTGCCACAGGACACTACCAGCTACAAATGTGCTGGGCTGCATTCACAGCCATCCTCAGACACATGTGGTCCACAGGACACAGGTGGCACACGCCTGGATCACTTCAGATATGGGAACAATGCATTCAACAGTTGCAAATGAGTGGTCAATAGCTAGATGTGACCAATGGCCAGCACAGTGACCAAAAAAAGAGATTCCCTCAGTGCAGAAAGGTCCATCACAGAGCTGGGAAGATGGCTTGCTGTGAAAACATGAGGATGTAAGTTTAGCTGCTCAGTACCTATGCAGAGCCAGGCATGGTCACAAAGTGCTATAACTCCAGTACTGGAGCAGAGGCAAGTGGATCTTGCAGGCTCAGTGCCTAGCCAGCCTAGCTGGACCAGCAAGCTCCGGCCGGGTTCAATGAGAAACCCTGTCTCAAGAAATAAGGTAGAGAATAACAGTGGGAAGTCCTGATAGCCTCTCTGGTCTCCACATGCACGTGCACACGCGCGCGTGCTCACACACACAGAGAGAGAGAGAGAGAGAGAGAGA
>LOEQ01004563.1:89983-100124 GCA_001685075.1 Bramus lutescens
GGCATACACAGACAGAATATTGTATACATAATAAATAAATAAATATAAAAAAAGGTGTTGGTGGCACACACCCTTAATCCCAGCACTTGGAAGGCAGAGGCAGGTAGATCTCTGTGAGTTCAAGACCATCTTGGTCTACAAAGTGAGTTCCAGAACAGCCAGAGCTACACACATAGAAACATGTCACAAAAAGCCAAAAGAATGTCTGTGACCTGTGTCACCTCAAGAGGCCTTAAGAACCATGCAAGATGAAATCAGATGCTGAGCCAGCCACGCCCTTGGCTGGTCCTGGGAAAGCTGACCTTGCCTCTTGCTGGACTCTACAGCAAGAGAGCTGACCCCTGCACGTTGGAGAGATGGCCTCCACCCTGCCCCACAAGCCAGGGTGAACCAACCCTGAGGGCATACATTTAGGGAAGCTGAACCCCTTGCCCGAGGCCTGTGGTCCCAGGGGCCCAGACTGACCAGCCTGGCTCCCATCCAAGCCCACCGCCAGGCCTTAGATTGACTCGCTCTAGCATCTACCCTGTCTAGGACCTGCTGAAGCTGCTAAAGGAACTGGTCTGGTGGAACAATACCAGCAAGATTCCCCAAGACTCCCAGAGGATTTCTGGTGAGGATCCAGTCAGTGAGGATCCAGGGGCCTTGAACCAGCCCAGTGCCTCATTGCAATAAACATTTGTTAGTAAAACTGATGGGGCAAAGAGGTATACCGTATGACACTCTGAAGCATCCATTGCCACCAGGATGAATGAAGAGGTGTTGGAGAGGCAGGAAAAGAGAAGCAAGGAGATTTTCTGTTGTGGTGGGTTTTGTTCTGTTTTGGTTTGGGTTTTTTTGTTTTTGTTTTTGTTTTTGCTTTTGCTTTCGTTGGCTAGCTTGCTTGTCTATTTACTTTCATTTGTTTCCTTATGTAGGGTGTGTGGCAGAGATGAAGGGGGACTGAGGGTGGAATTGGGGCGCATGATGTGAAACCTCCAAAGAGTCAATATAGAAGTCATTTTTAAAAAACAAAGTCAAAAGAAGAGGAGGAAGAGGGTGGCTTATCCATCATTAGAGTCCCCAAGTCTCAGTCCTTGTTTTTACAGCTGATGATGATGATGATGATGATGATGATGATGATGATGATGAGGGAAGGCCTCTGAAGGGTTAATGACCTAAAAGCCTAAGGCTAGCTGAGAAACTCCGGACTAGAAGTTGACAGGCTGATAACATCTACAATAACAGGAAGCTAGGATCTGGGAAGCTCCCAGTTAGGTCAGTTTATCAGGAGAACAGATCTACAGGTGGAATCTTCTACCTTTAAAGTTGCCTTTTTTGACCTACAAAGCCCTCAAGCCCCTGCACAAGGGTGCATGGTCTCCACTTCGAAGGAGACTGCTGCCCTTCATTGTTCTAATAAAAGGATAGCATGCTTCTGTTGAGGTGACTCTCCTCAAGTCTTGCTTTTAAATTCACATTGCCTAGAGCAGTGGTTCTCAACCTTCCTAATGCTGTGACTCTTTAATACAACTCCCCATGTTGTGGTGACCTCCCAACCATAGTTATTTTCATTGCTACTTTATAACTGTAATGTTGCTACTGTTACAAATCATAATGTAAATATCTAATATGCAGGATATGATATGCTGCCCCTGTGGAAGGGTCTTTCAATGCCCAAAGGGGTAGTGACCCACAGGTTGAGAACAGCTGGCCTAGCTCAGTCCTGATTCAGCAGAGTCCAGCTCCAGTGTCCTCCAAGCTAATGTCTATCCAGCTGCCCAACAATACCACATTATTACTTCTGTTCCTTGCTACCATACATCTATGTGGATCATCCCACATGAAAATGTAATGTGTTTTTAAAAGGAAGTAAGAATTCGGATCTCTTCAATAAAACGAGAGCGGGTGCTGATTGATGAACAAAGTGCTACTTTAAATTCCCATCTCTGCTTCTGGGCTTTCATAAAGGACATGTAGCACAAGCCAAGTTCTGGTTACCAACTCTGTAGTGCTTGGGTGGGTGCAGGAGTCATCCAGTCTGACTTCTCATTGCTTATGGGCCCTCACTGTTACTCAGGCTAGACAGGACAGCAGAAACAGGCTTAGAGTAAGCATACATATTTTTTTTTTTACTGAATGTAAATCCATTTTGAAAGCTTTACTGAATAAATAGTGACTCTGTTATTCTGAAAGGACAACACATTTGTGTGGGGAAGCCCGTGTGGGGACACAGAGTGAAGATGGCTCTCCACAAGCTATGGCGAGAGACTCTGGAGAAAGTAACCCTGCCAGCAACATAAACTAAAGACTTCAAGCTGCGGAACCACGGGACAGTAGATTTCTGTGTTTAAGCTGTTCAGTCAGTTCAGCAGCGCTATCAAGCAGGTCTGGGGAGCAGTGTGGAGGGCTGGAGCCCCAAACAGAAAGTACACATTATTTCCTCTGCAGATGTATTGTCCTTGCACTGGCCCACGACTTCTGAAAAAGCAGAATAACAGAGTCACTATTTATTCAGAACTTGGTTTATGCTACATGTCACTTACAAAAGCTCAGAAGCAGAGATGGGAATTTAATCTTAAAATTGTACTTTATTCAGAGAACCAGCAATCTGAGAAGACAATAGGTTAGCATCATAGAGTTCTGTCTATCTTAGCATCCTAGAGCTCTATCTTAGCATCCTAGAGCTCTATCTTAGCATCATAGAGCTCTATCTTAGCATCCTAGAGCTCTATCTTAGCATCATAGAGCTCTCTATCTTAGCATCCTAGAGCTCTATCTATCTTAGCATCATAGAGCTCTATCTATCTTAGCATCCTAGAGCTCTATCTTAGCATCATAGAGCTCTATTTTAGCATTCTGGAGCTCTATCTAGCATCATAGATCTCTATCTATCTTAGCATCATAGAGCTCTGTTTTAGCATCCTGGAGCTCTATCTAGCATCATAGAGCTCTATCTTGCATCACTCTCCAGGCTTCAGATTATATGGAGGAGAAAGGGGGTAGAAAAAAGGCAGTTAACGATTCTGGAGCTTGGGCTTGCTCCTCTGGCCAGGTGGTGAGCCATGTTTTTGAGACTTGTGATGTCTGTGCTTCTCTTATTAGCATCCCTGGCCCTCTTCTTACATCTGGGTGCTTGGGTTCAATAACTTCTTGAAGTGCTAAGTTGGCTCCTGTTGGTATCCACTTTGCCCTCCTCCAGGGGCCTCTGGCTGAGAGGCAGTTAGCTAAGAACAAACCATCTATAGTGTGATATGTACTGACTGTCTGTTTATGCACTGGAGTATAGAGGTGTGTCTTTATAACAGAAAACACGTCCGCTCTATCCCTCCTAACTGCTAATGTCTTTCCTCAGTCATGGCCCCACTGTCAATCTTACTCATCATTTCTGGGGTTTGCGTGTCTAGGTGTCTGCTCATGCCTCCTTCAGCGTCACCTGTCATTCTCACATGCTCCAGTAGACATGCGCAAGCTTTTGACACTGTGGCATGACATTGTTATATACAAATTTTGTATGAAAGAACCATGTGATCAAGTTACCAAAAAAGTCCCAAAAATGTGTCACCCACAGGGCAGACACCATGTCACAGGTACGCACATGTGTGCATACACACCATGATTGTTCACTTTCATGGCAGTTCCTCAGGAGCTCACCAGTGACACTGTGGGGTCTGAGATCAGGATTTTTTTCAGACATGCCTGATATACAGTTTAAACCCAGCTTAGGAATCCTTGCATAGTTTGACAGCTAGCAATACTTACCTTGGATCATTCATTCTGTCTTCAGATGGCTTACTGCCTGGATACATAGGCATGTGCTTTGCTCCCACACACTGAACTGCCTGAACACTTAAGGAAATTCAGTGCCCTTGTCAGTCTTGCATATGGACTGAGAAAAGTTCATAACTCAGGACCAGGATGCTCAAAGTACCTACCTGTGGCACCAGTGTTGAGCCTGGAAACCAGAATGGGACAAGCCAGGGAGTGTCCAGAGCTCTGCTCTTCTTCTGCAGCTACTAAATACAGCACTGTGGACTTCTCAATGGCTTGATGTGTAGGCAGGTTTTTCTTTTGGTTGCCAGCTCCCAAAAAGATGACACAAAGACTTATTATTAT
This sequence comes from Bramus lutescens, assembly GCA_001685075.1. Classification (NCBI taxonomy): domain Eukaryota; kingdom Metazoa; phylum Chordata; class Mammalia; order Rodentia; family Cricetidae; genus Bramus; species Bramus lutescens. Next base: position 94,079 of record LOEQ01004563.1, read on the forward strand.
TAATTATGAAAGCTTGGCCTTAGCTTAAACTTGTTCCTAACTAGTTCTTATAACTTAAATTAACCCATATCTTTTCATCTATGTTCTTTTACCTGGCTCAGTTACCTTTAGTCTGTTCTCCTCATCCTAGTTTCTCTCTGCCCAGAAATCCTGCCTGTATTGGCCATTCAGCTTTTTAATTAAGCCAATCAGAGTGACACATCTTCACAGTGTGCAGAAAGATTATTCCACAACATTGGTGGACAACTACTTCTCAAAGTTGTGAAGATTGAGAAGTCTAAGTATGAAATGCTACTAAGGACCATGAGAAAGGACTACAGTGACCAGCTAACTTTTAGTAGATAATTTGGGTTGTACTGATATAACAGAATATCTGAGCCTAAATCATGTATAAATTATAAATAATACCAGTTGCCTTCTGAATGCTGTAAAGGAGGTCCAACAATACGGCACTCACATCTGGTGAGGGCCTTCTTAATGTGTTGTCCCCTGGCAGAAGACAGAAGGGCAAGAAATCAGGAAGAAGATGAACTTGTCTTGTAACAAACCCCACACCTTGGGAAACATTAATCCATTCATTTCTTAATTCATCCTGATCACTTCTCCAAGACCCTGTCTCTCAGCACGGTTGCCTTGGGATTAATGTCCCAGCCCATGAACTTGAGGGAACCATCCACACTGTTACAGTGGGTAAGAAGTGGCATCTAAACAGGAGACACTTCAGCAGTGTAAGTGACAGCAATTCCTGAAGACAGCCATCAGAGGGTTGCATGGGAAAGGATTCTCAACAGGAAGCAGCAATGCGAAGTTGGGCAAGTACAAGAACAAGTTGGCATATTTTCAGACTAGACACTGGGCCTCTGACTGAAACTAGGATTGGGGAAAAACTAGAATCTAAAATTCTATAAGCTGGACATGAAATTTAGATTCATTTTATTTATTAAGTAAGGAAGAGATGTGGTTGTATTTACATTTAGAAAAGATTATTCTGGTTTAAGCAAAGTCACATAGATCAATAAAATAGAACTCATACATCCATTTTCACCTGGATTTCAGTGAAGGTACAAAATCCATTCATTCAATGGGAAAACAATTGTCTCTTCAGCAATGGAGCTGAGATGGTGGATGTTCATCCACAAAGGAATTGAAAATGGAAGAGCAAATAATGGGGAATGAAACATACTCAAAAGAGAATGAATGTGGGACCCTATCTCATGCTACAAATGAATGTGGGACCCTATCTCACACTACAAATGAATGTGGGACCCTATCTCACGCTACAAATGAATGTGGGACCCTATCTCACGCTACAAATGAATGTGGGACCCCATCTCACGCTACAAATGAATGTGGGACCCTATCTCACATTACAGAGATTAACTCAAGAGAATCAAAGAGTGAAATATAAGTACTAACACCACAAGACCTTTAAAGAAAACTCAGGAGTTAGCAATTGCAACCTTGGACTTGACAACGGATCCTTAGATCTGACCCAAAGCATGCACAGTAAAAGAAAACCAAGTCTCTTGTGCTTTATAAGTACTATCAGGGTGTTCTCATGGGACGGTCTCTGTGTGAATGAGCCAAGTCACCTCCATCTCCCAAGTGGGTACCACATCAACTCAGGATGTGTACATAACCACATTTGCATATGGCTGGATTAAAACTTCCCTATTCAGACGGTTTCAATACCTCGCTCATTTTTCTTTCCCTAATGTCTGGAGCTAAGACTGTGCCTGTAACTCAGTGAAGGGATAAAGGTTTGAGCCTTTGCTCACTTTCTTCCAGTCAAGTTGTCAGTCTAGGATGCTCCATGAGTCCTCCTAATGGCTGGCTTCCTCAGCTCCTCGTGGCTCGCTGTTTGGAAGCTTTCCAGCAGCTTCAGGCTGTCTGAATCAGTCTTCCTGGTTTTCTGTCCAGAACTGCACTGTAGTGTTTCACCGTGCTGTCGAGGAGACCCTCCATGGCCCCCCTCATTCCTGTAAGGTCTGTGGTTAGAGACCCACAGATTCCTCAAGGTCCTTTTTAAGGCTTCCTGCTCTGTACTGGCAAATTGTTAATCAGTTTGTGGCAGCATAAATAAAATTAGAGGCTTTAATTAAAACTAATGAACGAGTGAGCGGAGACCAACCTGGCTGCTCTGCTCTCTGAGCCTCAGAGCAGTAAATAATGAAAGTGTCACACATCAAATGATGGGTTGTAGCAGAGTGTAAGGGCAGCAGAAAGGAGGCCACAGAGCACTCCTCCTCCTGGGCGTAATTTGCAAGCTAGTGAAATCCCCGTTTTGATGTTTCTTAGTAACCAATTCCACAGGAACTCTTCCAGTTTGCGGGCTGGCCTTTGTCTGTGCTCCTCTAACAGAGCGCCACACACGGGGTAATTTATAACAAGCAGACATCTGTTTCCTACAGCTCTCGAGGCTGGGCCATCCAGTCCAAAATCAGGGCCTAGCAAAGGCAATGGTTTTCTGTTGCCAAACTCACTTTTATAATAAACCTACTTTGGCCATAACCAACCCATTCCTCCAACCACAGCTTCAGTCCATGTGCGAGAGAAGAGCTCCCATGACCCAATCAGCTTCCTCAAGGGCCCTCCTCTCCACACCACTGCACTGGTGACTAACTTTATAATATATAGCCTGGCTCTCCTCCCTCCAAAAGGAGGTCTCTCACAAGACGCCATTCTCCATCCTCATGAAGGAGCAGCATACACAACGATAGATCCACACCATAGACTCTTAGAGGTCAGGAATCAGGGAGTATAATTTTTTCTCATTGTACAGGATGCCAAAAGAATTACCTTGCATCCTGCTTCATGTTCAAGTGTGTTCCTAGACATTCCTGCAGGTGGGAAACATGTTCAAGGCCAGCCTGGTCTACAGTTAGTTCCAGGACAGCTGGGGCTGTTACACAGAGAAACCCTGTGTCAAAAAAAAAGAATATTTTATATCATTAAATAATAGTAGCATGTCTGCCTATTTAATTTCTAGGACTACCATGAAGAATTGGCTACTGCTGCGGATCTCTTTGGAGCAGGGAATTCTGACTGCATGTGTATTTCTGCTGCCTCTTACAGTAAAGGTCTCTTGGCTGCCACTGTTATGGGCTCTCATCTCAGATGAAAATAGAGAACCCATTGCAGTGTTTAAATCCCCTATTGATATAGCTGACCCACAAAGAGAATGATCACACAGCTACTCGGGACGGCAGGTGTCATGTTCACTAATGCATTTATCCATGCCTTGGTGGAGGACATGTCTTCTGGGGCCTTCACTGGGCGCATCAGTCAGGGCAGATGTTACAGTTTGCTCATGATAAACCTTATCTCCCTGGCTTTTGCATTCCCATCTTTATATCATGCTAAGGAAGCTGTAGGATTCCATCTTCTTTAAATGTAAGGTACTATTGTGTCCACATGTTAATCAACCAAGGAGAAAAAACTGTGAGAAAGACTCTCTGGCAAGGATCATTCCCATTGATATGCACCTGTATCCACAGATTATATGCCCCCCTCTTTGATCTAACATCCTTAGGCTGCACTCACACCTTTTCCGGGCCTCTGATGTATACACCACCAATATCTTGGAATTCTTTTGGTGTGTAAGCTATTTGGGGGTGAGACTGGGTCGTTGTTTGAATGTGAAATGCTCCCACAGACTCACATATTGAAACACTTGGTTCTCAGATGGCGGCACTGTTTTGGAGGTTATGGCACATTTGGATAGAGGAAGGTTGCTAGAGCCAGGCTCTTGGGGATAAAAGCCTTACCCTGCTGCCAGTGCTGTTTCTGTTTCCTGGTTTGGCAGTATATGGGGGAAGGCCATATCTGTCTTTCCTGCCATAATGGACTTCCTTAAACCAAAATAAATCCTTCCCCATCTAAGTTTCTTCCACCAGAGTTGTTGTTACAATGATGTGAAAAGTAGCTCACAAAAGTGTGCGTAGTTGGAGCATACTGAGATTTGAAACCAACTCTGGGCTCAGTGGCAACAGCTGGTTTGATTTTGAGAAGGGTGGGGACCGCCCTTTTAGGCATCTCCTTCAAGTAAGGCTAGCCCAGGAGTTTCAGGCAAAAGCAGGCTGGTGTTTCAGGTAACAGAATCATTTGTAGGTTCAAACTTGACATTTGCTTGTAGGTCTAAGCAAATGTTCCCTTTCTAGTTTCCAAAATCACATCCTTTCACAGAATTCAAATGTCAAGTGCAATTCAGTGAAATTAACTAAAATTGTGTATTTGACTTTCATTGTTTCAGTCCAGATTTTTAAAAAAAAAAATGGGGGGCTTCTCTGGTTTCCAGGTAAAGCAAAACTATACTTCCTATTTTCTCTTGGTAAATGCTCAAGAATGATTAAAAATGAACACAATCTCACATTCATCAACCAAAGAATGGATAAAGAAGAGATGGAGAGATGGCTCAACAGTTAAGAGCATTAGCTGTATAGCTCGAATTCTAATCTGTATTAATAATAAAAACCTGGAGTCAGTTATAGGGGTTAATGCTGGAAGACCAGAGAAGCAGAGTGACCAGCCACTAGAGAGTTCTTCTACCTCTACCAATGCTCAGAACAAGAGGTAATCCTACCCTCAGAGTGTCTCTTCAGACTGACTGCTTCAGACTGCATTTATATTCCCACTTTATATTCCTCTCTCCGCCCAGCCATATCACTCCTGTCTCCACCTCCCTAGTGCTGGGATTAAAGATGTGGGATCCCAAATGCTGGAATCACCTTTGTGTGAGCTCTGTTTCTCTTTTAGACTGGGTCAATTTTATATAGCCCAGGGTGGCCTTAAACTAACAGAGATCCATCTGCTTCTGTTTCCTGAGTGCTGGGATTAAAGATGTCTGCCACTACTGCCTGACTTCTAGTAGCTTAGCTCTGCACCCTGATCTTCAGACAAGCTTTTTTAGAACACAAACAAAATGTCACTACAGGCTGCTCTTCCAAAGGGCCAAAGTTCAATTCCCAGCCCTCACGGGGCAGCTCACAACCATCTGTAACTGCATTTACAGGGGATCTAATGTCCTCTTCTGATTTCCTTGTGACACTTCTGACTAGGCACTCATGTGGTGTACAGACATGCATGCAGATAAAACACATATACACAAAAAATAATAAAACGTTTCAAAAGAATTGATCAAAAAGACATGGTTTCATTTCCTTTGGGGGACCTACCTGTGATCTACTGTTGAAGGAGAGAGGGCCCGCTTTTGGTCCCAGCCGTCCTGCTAACATACACACAGAAATTGTATAAATTAAATTACTGCTTGGCCCATTAGCTCTAGCCTCTTATTGGCTAACTCTCACATCTTGATTTAACTCATTTCTATTAATCTGTATCACCACCTGGCAGTGGCCTACTGGGAAAGAGTCGGCATGTCTGTCTCTGGCAGCTCCATGGGGTCTCTCTGACTCGGCTTTCTTTCTCCTAGAATTCAGTACTGTCTTCTCCGCCTACCTAGGTTCTGCCCTATCAACTAGGCCAAGCAGTTTCTTTATTGATTAACCAATGAAAGCAACACATAAACAGAAGGACCTCATACATCAGTCTACATGGAAGCAAAGACTCTTGGAAATTCAATACCCAGAAAACCTGTTTTATCTATCAGTACAAGAAAAAATAAGCACAATACAGCTGATTGACACCGCTTAATCCTGAAAAGGGAACACCTCAATGATTCACATTTTCTCCCTATGAGCCACAACGCCAACCTGAAAGCAAGCTTGTTGAATAAAGACAAGGTTGAATTAGAGAGCAGAAACTCGGCTTCCAACTGAGAAGACGCGTCCAGAACACAATAAGGAACTTGAAGCAGCACTGTGTGAGGAATTGCAGGCCTCCTTGGATGGTTGACCAAAATGAAAATGGAAGAAGCATTTTCAACCAAGGGAGTTTGTGAACTAGAACTTTAGCGTCACTGGGAAGAGGGCAACAGCTCCTGTGTCACATGTATGACGTCTCTCGCCGGCTCTGGCAGAGCTGGCACACACTGCACTGCACCCCAGGCACCAGGCGCCTTGCTTGCGACCGCAGTCTCCTGGCTCCA
>LOEQ01004564.1:0-28295 GCA_001685075.1 Bramus lutescens
GCTGACAAGGAGAGCTGACTGAGAAGCCAAGGACAATGGCACTGAGTTTTGATTGTACTGCATGTACTGGCTTTGTGGCGAACCTAGTCTGTTTGGATACTCACCTTTCTTGACCTGGATGGAGGGGGAGGACCTTGGACTTCCCGCAGGGCAGAGAACCCTGACTGCTCTTTGGACTGGAGAGGCAAGGGGGAGGGAAATGGGAGGAGAGGAGGAGGTGGAAATTTTTAATGAAAAGAGAAAAAGAAAAAGTCACAAATGTCCGAAATTATCACATTTGAAACTAATTTTCCTTTTGAAGTACCATGTGCCTTAATGTAGTATTGTTATATAGTATTATATGATCATGAAAGGAAATGCTAATGATAATATATTTTCAATGTCACTCATTTGGAAAACTGTAACATGTTATAGATAGTGTCCATACAGATTAGTCAGAGTACCCTATTAGGTGGTATTGAAAGGAACAATAAAATCATTTCGCAGATTTTAAATTTGAAAAATCTGTAATCAAATGAGCAAACAAACCCAAAAATGTCAGATATAGAGTATTGTGCAGTATTATTCTTATCCAGAATAATTAAACACAAATGAAAATTACAGAAAGTGGAGTATATCCTTTTAGTCATAGCTTTCAATATGTTTCCCTAACAATTTTTATTGCATCTAAATACTGTTATATAGGAACAAAATAATCTTTAAGCCTATGCCTAAGCAGTATTTAGGAAACCCTAGGATTTCCCACTGCTTAATTATTCATAAAAGAGAGAAAAATGAAATAAGAGAAAGGAGAAGCAGAAATAAAGACATCTGTGTGGTCTAATAAAATAATGTGATGGAGTCTGAAGGGAGATTATTACAGACTCAAGGAAGTGCAGAAACTCCTGAAAAAAATCCCAGTCTAAATAAAACAAAGACTTTCCCCTCTGTGGATTTAGTTGATTTTTTTAAAACTTAATTGAATGGTTTATGATACATTCAAATATCTGGTTCATGTTAGAGGGGAAAATAGCTTTAAAACATCTGTAGCTGTGAAGTTGCTGCCATGGAAACCACACTCCACTTCCCTTCTAAATACTAGGATTGTTTTGGTCTTTGTACTTAGTGAAGCTCTTTCAGCCATTTACTAGATGGGAAAGAAAACCCTGAAGTCCAAAGCCAAATGGAAGAAGTCTTGTGATGAACACATGCTCAGTTCCCTGAGGTGCAAAACTTTGAATACTTGTGAACACACAGTGGAAGCCTGGAAACTGAAAATTAAAATTATTCTGGACCCCAAACTGATGTTGATTTTCATGATGAAGTCTGCTCTGCCTGGCTGAAAGGAGCAAGCTTCCTGCGTGAAGTTACGGGTGTTCCAGCCCATGTTGCAGACAGTGCATGCCTATGTAACAACTTTGATAAGAACGTAATGTCAGGAAGATATTCTACTCTCCCTGGTTCTTAGAAAAATTCAATGAGGTTAGAAGGAATTCTTGTGGAGTCAAAGTGCCAGATGGATGGAAAACAGTAGATTGGGGGAAATGTCCTCATAGACTTAACTATTTTAATACCATTTAATAGGTGATTGGCCTTATTATAACCAACCTGGCTATATAGTCCAGTGCTGCCAAGTGCCTGCTTCTTAAGGCTAATGCATGGTTTCAGGAGCCCTGGGCCTTACTGTTGTCTCAGCTCGGGGAAAGCATTGTCTAGGACCTTGATTGTCTTCATTTCTGCCCAGTACATCTTCCATTTTATTGACTGGGCCAGGTCTAGGAGGTGGGCAGCCAGAAAAGAAAGCCCAGGCTTTAGCAGAGAACTTTGCCTTTCCATGTCCATGGAAAATTCAGAAACATAGGTAGGGAGGACAGGGAGGAAGAAGGAGTTTCTGTACCAGAGGTAGGAGCGGCCATAGGACCATCAGAGAATCCATCAATCAATGGAAAAGTAACCTGGAACTATAGTTAGACATATCTTCCAAAGAAACGTGTGAGTGGTAAACCTGAGTCTACCTCTTCTACTTTGAGAGAGCTGAGAAGTATCTTGCTGTCTGTAAAAGATAACCTATATTTACAAAATGTTGATGATATCAGAGGAAGATCAATCAAAAATTTGATGCTCCATATATAGCTAGGAGTACAGAAATTGGGAAGAATTAATAGACAAGACAATAAACTGGCTGTGGCAGAGCAGTCTTTGAGAGATGTGTGTGTTCTTAAGAGTTCTTACATTGAAACTGGCATCTATCTCTGGACCTATGCTTCTATTGTTCTGTGAATCCCTTATTTGGTACCCAAACAAAATTATGCCAAAGGATAAACACAAAGGAAACCAGACATATTTAGAGCTACTTATGGCAAGTATTAATGTGTTTGAGAACATCTCAACTAGAGAGGATCTTCTGTATGACAGTCATTTTGCTGGGAAGTTTCTACCACTGGTGTAATGACAGGGGCCTAGTGACAAAGTCAAAAGATGAAATTTAAGAGTCATAGGTGGTGTAGGAGGTCCTTCTGTCTATGTGTTGCTTTCATTGGTTAATAAAGGAGATGCTTTGGGCCTATAGCAGAGCTTTAGGGGAACAGAGATAGGTGGGGAAAACTAAGCTGAATGCTGGGAAGAAGAAGCAGAGTCAGAGGGACACCATGGATCCAAGGCCAGAGGTAGATGTGCTAAAACTTTGCTGCTAGGCCATGACCTTGTAATGATATACAGATTAATATAAATGTGTTAAATTGAGATGTAAGATTTAGCTAAAAAGAAGCTAGAGCTAATTGGCCAGTGATTTAATTAATACAGTTTCTGTGTGATTATTTCAGGTCCGGGTGGCAGTCTTTCTACCCATCACAAGTGGAGAATATCCTCTCCTTTGGCAGAAGTTTCCTAATAGTGCAGCAGATTCTAAATCAACAATTAGAAATAAGGAAAGAACAAATTGCATAGTTAAACATGGACAGTTCCCAAACCTTTCCATCCCTCACTAAGCTCTGATTTCTACCACTTTGGAATATCCTATATACACATTTTGGGTACTGTAATATTTGTTAACTCTATTATTTTTCTTTGTTTTTCTTCTGGCCACATGGATTTTTAAAACAAAGCTAATTTAAAAATTGCATCACAGAAACCAAGAGCAGTGTTTTTTTTAATAGAATATCATAGACGAAAATTGTAAAAGTTTGTGGGTACGTGATTGCAATTCTCAAGCTTTGAGATCATAGCTCACTCATTGAGCTTTCTGTTTCTTCTCACAGTATCATTTTGCCTCTTTAAACATGAGAATTCCATACCTCCTTTTCATGTTCCAAACCGTCCATTATTTGTTCATCCTCATTCACAACTAATCATTGCCTTTCCTATTGCCTTTCCTATTCACAATTCCAGCCACTGAAGTCAACTTTCTGTGCCCCACACTCTGCTAGATTGATCGCCACACATGTATCCATCTTTTTAGGTGTCTCAGTGGGTTCTTCCAGTTATCTTGAAATATAAATTCCTGTTGATCCCCTACTCTGTTCTGTGCCTTCTTCTTTTTCCTTTTCTTCAGCGTAATGATTGTATCCTCTTGATTTCTATGCTTTAGCTACTTTTCCTCTGCCAAATCTACAAATGTCTGAACTGATGAATTCTTGGTCTCATATCTTTTTTCTTTAACAGATTTTTCCAAGGTGATTTCATTGGTTCATATAGGTATAAATTCAGCACACACTATGAAGCTTTTCAAATGTTTATAATCTTCACCAAGATTCTTTTCAAAGATTTGGATTTCAAACTGGCTGACACCACAGTTGAGTGTTGTGTATAACTTTTAATATAATCTGAAAAAAAGGAAGAGGAAGAAGAACAGGTGGGGAAGGAGGAGGAAGTAGAGCTGGAGGGGGCATAAAAACCTTGTGAATTTCAAACCAAATTTCCTCTTGAAACTTTTTGCTTTGTTGTCTCTCTTTAGTTAAATTTATTCAGTAACAATTTCACACATGTGAATACTGCACTGAAATTACTCACCCACCCTTCTCTGTCTCCTTCCCATCTCATCACCCAGGCTTCCACATGAGTCCATTTTCAAGTTTTAACAAACACACCAAGGGTTTATGCAGCCACATCATTTAGGGCAGTGACTGTTGGGGTAATATGAAAGCATTTCTCTGTCACAGACATTAACTTTAGCCCGTGCTAAAAGAAGCAAGTGGAGCAATATCATCCTGGAGGTCTTCTGGATTTTCTCCACCTAAGGGGGGGGCACTTCCGAAACATTTTCTAAAGTAGCATCCAATCTACATGAAATTCATCTCTGTCTTACACCATTTTGATACTATGCCACACTAATTTTCATAACGGGAGATTTAGCACAACTTGCAAGGTCATGGCTTGCTCATCACTGAAACACTGGCCAGAGCAATGTCTGTTTATATAATAGTTCTCACTACATATTTGTGAAACACAAATGAATATGTGATTTAAAAAAGATCACTTCAGAAAGATTTCTAATGAAAAGAAAATGAAAAATTAGAACAGACTTCAATTTTTGGTCAAAGTTTAACCAAAGCAACCATTTGAGTTAGTTGCTTTCCAAGTTAAAATTATAATATGCTGAATTTCATAGCATTCTATATGAACATAGGTTCCTTTACATTTTATCCAGAGAGTAAAATTTATTGTTTCCTGTTATTTTTTCCTTGTCTTGAACCAATTTCCTATCCTTGATGGATGCTCCCCTAACCCGTAATCATGTTACTAGGATTTGCTTCAGTTTTTGATATGAAGCATTCTAGTGGTGTTTGGAAATTAAAATAGCTTAGACTGGACAGATTTTGTTTATTCTTTTAAACCATGAATATTTTCCTATTCAATGAAAGTTTTATTTATTTGATTGATAATTCTACTTTTAATATTTCCCTGGACTTTAAAGTAAAAAAATGGAAGATGTTCATAAAAGGTTTTATAGCTATCAACCCTTTCCAGATGATAAGTTTGTGCTCTATAACTTTTTAAGTATAATTTTAATAAACATATGTAGGACATGAATAAAGAGAGCAATATTGGTTTTATCATTTCCACACCAAGAAACATAAATTTACCAACAGGACAAAGTCCTAATAACCCAAAGGAGTGCTCACTTTCTGTCCTGTTGTTCTTTAAGTACAGTGTGGTTTGATTTGAAATTCATATAATATAATAAAATATATGTGTTCTTCTGTTTCTGGATTCTTTCTTATGGCCTAAAAAATCATACATGTCATGAGTAGCAATTTTTCACTCTCTATCTGCTATGGTTCTTGTTGCTCTGGAGACTTCACAGTTTATCTATCCATTTTACTATTGGTGGGAGTTGGGCTTGCTTCCAGTGTTGGGCTCATGAATAATGCTGCTATAAAAATTCTTCTGTATGTTCCTTGAGACAGCTGTGCAAGGTTTTCCAATGGGAATTATCTTCATAGCAGAACTGCAATGTTATAAAGTATGTACATACTGCGAATTTTGGAATATTACCTATTAAATTTCCAAATTCTTTATAGCTGTTTGTTAACCAACACTTTATAAGAGTCCCAGTAACTGCATACCTTTGTCTATTTCTGGGCACTGGAAGTTTTTTTTAATTTTAACACTTTAGTGGGTATGCAGTGGCATCTTGCTGAAGTCATTACCTGATTTTCTTGATGACTAACACTCGTATGTACTTTATCATGTTTCTTAGATGTGATAGCCAGCCGACACTATTAATCTGAACGGATTTGAGGCCCATTGGATACATATATCTGGGTTATGTCTGTGATACTGTTTTCTGAGATGTTTCACTGATCAGGGAATGCTCACTCTGTTTCGGGTTGCATCATTCTATGGGCTGGGATCTCAGGCTGATTAGAAAGTGAGCTGAATAGCATCAATTCTCTGTCTCTCTGTCTCTGTCTCTGTCTCTGTCTCTNTTCCTTCCTTCCTTCCTTCCTTCCTTCCTTCCTTCCTTCCTTCCTTCCTGCCTGCCTTCTTTCCTTCCTACCTTCCCTCCTTCCTTCCTTCTGTTACTTTTGTCAGGTATTTTATAATTTTTGCTTTTCTTTTTTCAATGTCCTTCCTTTGTTTTCTTTGTCCATCCAGCATTTTGTTTATCCTATGATACAGCAAGTCTCTTCTCTGGTCCTGTCTATTGGGTGGTCTGTATGCCTTTAAGACCACAATAGTTTTCTTTCTCTCTAGATTTGTTTTTTTTCTTTATATTATTTTGCTCAAAATATTTTCTGTGCCTTTCACTTGTTTTTTTCTTCTTTTCCTATAACTATTTCATAGATTTGTCCTTTTATAGTGTATCACAATTCCTGCATGCTCTGCTCCTGGTTTTTAGATTTAACATTTGCTTTAACCAATTCATTTAATCTACCTTGTCTTTAAGACCTGACATTCTCTCTTCTACTTGCTTCATTCTATTGATGAGGTTGTCCTTTGAGGTTTTTTTTCCCTGAGTTTTTTACTTCAAGCTTTATTTTAATTTGGCTTTTCTTCAGATAGTCTAACTCTTCATTCCATTCAATTTGCATATCTTGAGTTCTTTTTATTATTTTATTATATATATTTTGTTTATAGTATTCACTGGGGCATTTATTAATATTTTCACTGAGTTTCTTGAACACATTCGTAATTGATGTTGTGAAATCCTTGTCTTATACATCAGCTAATGTCTTTTCTCAGAATACAATATACATGGCATGGAAATTTCTGGAGGAGATGTATTGTCCTGATGTTGTTCATGTCTTTGGTGGGACCTAGAGATATGAAGTTAGGATGCTGGTGGTATTTCTTTATATGGGTATCTGATACCCTTCCTTGTTGAGTAGATGCTCTATCTTTGCTGTTACCCTAATCCATCAGGTAGTAAACTAGCAAAATGGTGTTCAGTCTGTAGGCCTTGATTTTGATCTTCAGAAGTCTGGGTCTGGGAGTTCCAGGTTCTACAGATTACAGGTGGTCCTTGTTTGGCAAGGAGTAGGGTCATGGTAAGAGAAGGCAGTGTTCCATACGGGTAGAGGACAGGGTGACACATTATCCTTGAATGGAGATGAGTAGGGTGGAGATGAGGCTAGATGTCCTTATGCTGGGAACTGAACCTGGATCTTTTGTAACATAAATAACCACTCTTAGCCCTGAACCAATTATATAACACCCCCTCCCTTTATCTTTTGAGACAGTGTCACTCTCTGCCCTGGATCTCACCTCATTGGTTAGTCCAGCTGCTATTGATCCCCAAACACTGGCTTGTGTCTGCCTTCCCAGTGCTGGGATTACAAGCCCTGGCCAGCATTCCTGACATTTGTACATGAGTTCTGATGATCCAACCTAGTTTTTAATTCTTTCAAGGGAAGTCCTCCATAGGCTGAACCATTTCTCTGGTATTGATTATATAAAATTTGATGTGATTCTCTATCTCAAGATATTTTGTTCCACTAAGAACATAGGAAGTGCTCTGCTCGATAATACATGCTAAGAGCAGGAGTGGAAGAAGCCAGCTGGCATGAATGTTGTATGAGAAAGATACTCGGTTGGAAGCTTATACGTTACACAGAAATAGGTATACAAGAAGTGTTCAATTTTTGTATTCATGGCAGCAGGCAATTGATTTCTTCGCTAATGCCAAATTCGTGTTTTAGAATTGGAAGCTAAACATTTGGCATTTGAAAAGTATGGTAAAAATGCAGCGTATAGATGAACCTATTTAAAACAGAACCGAGGACGCTGTGAGAGCTACTAAGACAGCTGTGCTCGAGAGCCCCACAGCTGTGCTCTGGCGTCAATGTTTGCCCACCACTAGTGCACTTCTGTAGAAGACTTATTTAAAGGAAATCATTGAAGAGTCATTACTGTGTGGAGGGCATTATATTAAGTGATTTCTTAAACTTCTTTACTAAATGTATGGGGGGGGCGTATGCATACGAGTGCTTGTCAATGAACACACTTATATGCATGTGGATGCCAGAGAAGGTCATGTGTCATGTTCTTAGCCATCTACACAGCCTGATTTCTGCGACTTAATACTTTTAAATCTCAACAACAAAAGTGTTTGTTGAAGAAAGATTAAGTAATGGAAAAAAATTCATCGTGTGGCCTGGGACTATTCTGGACTTTTTGATTGTCATTACCCAGTATCTTCTACCCACCTCTGCTATTTCTTTAAATCACTTGCTTGCTTATCACATAAAGAATGCCAGACTAAGTTCTCAAATTTAATTAAATTATTTACACTATGGGATACATGTTTTATATTTACATATCAGAAGGAGTTGGTATCAATTAGGTGACTGCAATGGGTATCTTGATTTTTTTTATCTTTTTCTCCAATTATATATTTTTGGGTGGTATTTGGAAATAATGTACTAAAATCAAAAATCATCTACCTAGACTCTCCATGTAATTATTTATTAACTGGGAAAATCTATAAATAATAACTTTGCCTAAATTCCAAATATTTAAAGAAATTAAAGTGTTATTTTTTTAAATTTTATCTTTTGAACAGAGATTCCATTCCTCTGACTGAGCATGACACACAATGAATTCTAAAGAATGCAGACAATTTGCCATTCCAGAAGAAAATACCAAAGATCACAAGACTCCCCATTGTTTGTGATTTTTATGTCAAAGTTTAACAATAAAATGAAAACTTATAGGCAGCATTTTAAAACTCTGAACATTCATTTCTTCCCACATTGCTTGGGAACTGAATAAAAAAAGAATAAGAAAAATACTATGAGAAACATCTGGTTAAATTTTGCTAGCTCCTTGTGTTTTCAGCTCTTTTGTTTTCCTTATTTGAATGGATAATGTTTAGTGGGATAATTGTTACCACTCATAACTCTGATCTTTGAAAAGAGAACATTGCCTTGTTTGTGGAACCTTCCTGATGTGGGGATGCCTGTTTGTCTTTAATTAACTTGTTCATTTTTGGTGAACATTGCCTACCCCAGGAGAAGTGGTGTGTTTCACAGATAGATTTTTCTTTTTTTGACTTTCAATGACTCAAACTCAACTTACTCATACCTAGCATGATGTGTCTGATGACTATAGAACTCTTATACAGTGGCAGACTCCTTCGACATTCAAGAAAGGGTTCAGAACAGACATGAAAGAATCATTAAAAACCAACAAACAAACACACATATACAACAACCCCCCCCAGGCTTTGGTTGTATCAGTGTGTGCTTCCTCTTGCAGGAATTACATTACACTTAGTGATATTAAGGGATGTCTTTATGTGGAAGGGGATTTGCATGTTTTATTTCATTACACAAAGTTTACATCATAAAATGTGGTGCAGAAAAATTAAATTGTCTATTTGCAGTTTTTGCATATCTGCCTTGTATGAACAAATAGTAAAACAATTAAAAAAAACTTACAAATTACCATTAGAATATGTGTTTTAGTGTAAAGCTGATTGTATATTGTTACTTGGGGAACAGATTGAAATAAACAAAAATCCCTTTACATTATGGCAAAGTTTAGTTTTCTAAAAAATTATAAAGAAGAGTACTATGAATCTCATTATCCATCATTAAAAGTTCTGACAACTCTTACCTTACAAATAACATGTTTTTCTATCATAATTAGAGTTTGAGAGTTTCAATGTTCTAGAAAGATCAGCCTAGTATGATAATAGTACTTTACAGTCTGTATGTAAATATCAGGGATTGGTGCAATCCCTCAACAGTTTGGGAGCATGTGGAATCTGAGTCCCATTTGTCTCATAAGCCCCTACCAAATTTTTTATTCCATGGTTGGGTATGGGTTCCAAACAGTGAAGCACACCTAGACTTTAATACTCAATTAACAATCTACTTTTATTCAAAAACACCAGATCCACTTACCCACTGACTTTCTCTATGCAGTTAAACAAAATAGTATATTAAAGCTTTATGTTTCTTGGCTTTGTTTTAATTTATCAAGCCATGAACTCCAATTTGTGCTCTGTTTGTTCTGTGGGAGTATGCAATAGATCATGGTTGACCTTCTAGGACCTTTTTTTACCCAGAAGCCACCAATTGTTACTGGCATATCTGTAAGGAATTTGGGCTCATGCACCTCACCCCACTCTATGCTAGAAGGTTGACCAGTTGAATGTTTTATGGATCTTGGACAGGCAACCATGGTTGTTGTGTGTCTATAATTGCAGTGGTCCTGTTATATCCAGGAGACACAGTTTTGCTCTGATTCTACTTAATTTCTGGCTCATGCAACAATGATGCTCCCTCTTCTGATATGATCCTTGAGCAACAGGAAGTAGTGTAATATAAATGTCCCATTTGTGGCTAATTGTTCCACAGTCATTTATTCTCTGCACTGTGAATGGCTGCGAGTTTCTGAATTAATTATCTACTGCATAAAGAAACTTCTACGATGAAGCCTGGAAGCTGCCTTAACCTAGAGATACATACATATCTAAAGCATGGTTTAATAGCTTGTCCATTTGGCAAAATAATTGTATCAGGCTTCCCTTTGGGGTTTCTGAGTGCCTTAAATATGGGTTCTTGACCAAATTTTTGGTACTACATATTTGTTCTTTCCTTTGGTGCAGGCTGTAAATCCAATCATCCAGTGAATGGTTAATTATGTAACACTTATGGCTTGAAGCATCCATGAGCATATCTTGCAAGCCTGAACTGTTTGGAGTCTTTGGGACACTTTGACAATTCAAGGGTAGGCATCCCACATCTGGCAATGTGTGGCTTTCTGTGATGAGTATAATAACATATGAAGGATGAAACCAATTGAACTCTCTCTCTCTCTCTCTCTCTCTCTCTCTGTGTTGGGGGGGTATAAAACTGGGGGGTTCCATATGGCTTTCTCAAACACCCTTAGTACAGCACCTCACTGCTCTGCCCTCCAATTTCCCTTCACATTTAAACCTTCATCCCCACAGTTCACCTGTTCCCTTTCATCTTACTGATGTTCTACAATGCCCCTACCCTTAAAATCTTTATTTCTTTCGACACAAATAGTTTCTTTTTGCCTTCCTGGAAATTACAGGTGTTCTAAATTAACACAAATGTAAGAATTCAATGCTAAGATCCATATATGAATGACACTATGTGATGTTTATCATTTTATGTTTGGTTTACTTATATCTGTGTTACATTTAATAGCTCCATACATTTACCTGAAGCTTTTAGAATTCATTTTTCTTTATAGCTGGCTAACATTTCATTATATATATGTAACACATTTTCTTTACCTATTTTTCAGTTGATAGTCATCAATGCTGTTTTCTTGTCCTAGCTCTATTGTGAATAGAGAAGCTTTGAACATTAGGTGAGCATATTTTTAGTATTGTCAAACTTTGTTGACTGCAGGTGCATGAACTTAGTTATATCTGGCTCATGGATTCTACTTAAGTGATGAAGATATTTGTCTTTGTGCCCATACCATGCTGGTTTTTTGTTTGTTTAATTTGTTTTGTTAATTTTTGTTTGGTTTTATCTTTTATAATTTGGTATTAGAAATAGTGGCACCCCTTCCAAAGCGTTTTTACTGTTCGTGTTTGTTTTAGCTGTCCAGGATGCTTTATGTATTAATATTAATATAGTTTTTCAATTTCTGCCAAGAACTGCATTGGAATGTTGTTGGAGATTGCACTGAATCTGTTGATTGCTTATGGTAGGATGGCTTTTTTACAATGTTAATCTAAGCAATCTGTGCACATGATAGTTCTTGACATCATCCGGTCTCATCTTCATTGTTTTTCTATAGTGTTTTAAAGATTTTGTTGCATAGGCCCTCAACTTCCAGGTTAGGTTTTACTCTAAGGTATTTTATTTTACTATTTGACATGATGTGGTTGGGATTGTTTCCCTGATTTCTTTCTCTGGTATGTAGAAAATCTACTGATTTGGTATATTAATATTACATCATTCCACTTTTTTGACTTTTTAAAAAATTATTTAAATTTTTAAAAACTATATTTTCTCATTTTACATACCACTCCCAGTTCTCCCTCCCTCCCCTCATTCTGCTCCTGCCTTCCATCTCCCCCTCCTGCAACCTTTAGAGAGGATAAGGCTTCCCATGAAAGGTCACCAAAGTTAGCACATAGCTTTGAGGCAAGACCTAGGCCCTCCCTACTATATCTTGGCTGAGCAAGGCATCCCCCCAAAGAGAATGAATTCCAAAAAGTACAAGCAGTAGTGATAATTCCTGGTCTCACTGCCTGTGGCCAACTCTCTGCTATTTGTGTCTATGCACATCAGGTAGATTGGCCTATAAGTCTTTGTTATTATTGATCCTTTATCTAATTTGAGTATCAGATAACACTGGTTTCATAAATAAAATCTGGAAATGTTTTCTCCTTTTCTATTACACAGGGTTACTGTGGAGTACTGGTGTTAGTTCTCCTTGGAGGCCAGGTACCATTCTGTGCTGAATCCCTCTGAAGGCTTTTGTTACTGGGAGATCTTGAATTTCTACCTTTATCTGATTGGCTGTTATATATCTGTGCAAATGATTTACTTACCATGATTTAACTTTGTTAATCCATGTAATCTGGAAATTTATCCATTTCTTTTAGATTTTACAACTGACAGGGATATCCACTTTCAAGCATGTCCTTATGATTCTTTGAATTTTTTCAGAGTCTGTTATACTACCCCCTCTTCCTCTCTCATTTTCTTAATTTAGTTCCTCTTTCTCTTTAGATAATTTGGCTAGAGGTTTTTTATTCTTGTTAACCTTTTCAAAGAACTGACTTATCCCAACTACTTTTTATTCTTGTTTTACCAATTCATTCAAATTATTATTAAGTTATTAATTTGAGATATCTCATTTTTATGTATGTACTTATTGCTATGAACTTTCCTCTTAGGACTGCCTTCATTTTGGCTCAGAAATTGTAGTATGTTATGATTTTATTTTCATTCAAGACTAGAAAATTTTAATTTCTTTCTTGTGTCTTCTTTAACCTAATTTTCATTTGGTAGTATGCTGTTTAATTTCCATAAGTTTGTGTATTTCTTGAGTGTCTATTTCTATTAATATCCAGTTTATTCTATGTGATCATATAGAATTCAGGATAGCATGTCATTATTATTTGTAGTATCAGAAATTATAATTAGTACAGAGGTAATACCCCACTCCACACAGAGTCTTCTGTAGTATATAAATAATTCCAAATAAGCAAGATGCTTTATAGGAATCAATATCTAATGTGATCTTTGACAATAAAAAGATTTTCCCTTTTCCTCATTCAATAGCTCAAAAACAAAGTGCAGCTCTTAGTAACAATTGGAATAGTTTTGGCACAGTTTTCCTGATAACTCACTGTAATAAGGGAGTGGGCGTCAAGGATATGTCACATGTCATATTTCACTGGGCAAGATTACTGTATGGACCCAGCACTCATTGCATTTCTCAGTTTGAATTTTATGGGTTGTTTGGGGCCTGCTAGAAAGTGAAGAAGTCACAGAGACCCATGAATTGAAAAGGAGGGCCAAGAATAGGGAGTGAAGATTGTATTCACTTAACTCACATATGTACTTTGTCTGATTTTCTCTCACAATGCGAACTCCACAATTTACTTTGCAGCTAATTTGCTATTTAGAAACCCTCTTAACCAAGGCATTTCATTCTTAAAATAATAACCAATAACATGAAAACATAAAAGTTTCTTTACATTGGACTGCTATGTACATATCTTTATCCTAAAGGCTCATGGGAACTTACTCTTCTGTAAGTGCTTGGTCATTTGTTCTGAAGAATTGAAGAATTGTCATGCTTAGAAAAATTGTCCTGCTTGTTAAACACTGTGATTTTTAATTTTAGCTTTGTGTTTAATTGAGTACATACACTTCTTTTCCCCAAGTTAATAAAAGACAAATTTATTTTTTTGTCAATTAATGATTCTATTGAGTTCAGAATTATTATATTTAAGGACAGAAGACAAATTACATCACTGTTTCTGTTTGTTTTACAGTTTTGTTTCCAAGGAAAGGACGCTTATTCACTCACGTAGAATATGCCAAAAGGGAAGGGTGGTTCCATTTGTGACAAACTGGTAACATAGGCTGTTCCTGGATGGAGGGCTGATAAGTAATTGAAGATAAGTTTGTATAGCACTTACAAACACTCTGTAATCTAGATTTTAGAGGTGGTTAGTGACATATAATTCTGGTTTAACTCTTTGCAGATGGTAGAGCAGTCATTTTATGAGTTGAAACATAAAAATTCTATTAAGCGAACAATAGAAAAGCTGCACTATACCAATTTTGTACGTTTTCTTTTTCTTGTTCCTTTTGTTTTCAAGGGAGAAGATGTGCACCAGATGTTTGTATATTTATCAGTCTAGTATCAATGATTTTATATAACTTTAAGAATTATTTTAAAACAGCTTTGCACAGATACAGATGAAATTGTTACTTTTACATTCATGGCTTTCTAAATATGTCATATTCTAAGAGATCAGCTAAGAGAATTGGGAGCCTTGTCACTAATTCACCTGACTTGTTTCCTCTGTGCCTTACTTAAGGTGAAGATCACTGGGATGAAACACCATGACCAAAAGGATTTCTTTAGCTCACAGCTCATAAAAGTAGCAAGGGCAGGAATTGATGACGGACAGGAACCTGAAGGCAGGAACCGATGCAGAGAACATGGAGGAATGGTATTTACTGATGTGCTCTCCATGGCTTGCTCAGCCTGCCTTCTTATAGACCCCAGGACCAACAGCCCAAAGGTGGCACTACCCACAATTGGCTGGGCCCTCCCCCATCATTCACTAATTAAAAAATGTCCTTCAGACATGCTTGCAGCCTGATCTTATGGAGGCACTTTATTTTGTTAATTGTTTTTATTGAGCTATATATTTTTTCTCTGATCCCCTTCCTTTCCCCCATCTCCTTCCCTATCCTCCCCTGTGACACCCACACTCCCAGTTTACTCAGGAGATCTTCTCTTTTTCTACTTCGTATGTGAGTCAATATATGTCACTCCTAGGGTCCTCATTGTCGTCTAAGTTCTCTGGGGTTGTGAACTGTAGACAGGTTTTTCTTTGCTTTATGTCTAAAAGCTACTTATGAGTGAGTACATATTTGTCTTTCTGGGTCTAGGTTTCCTCACTCAGTATGTTTTTTCTTTCTAGATAGAGCCATTTGCCTGAAAATTTCAAGATGTCATTATGTTTTTACCACTGAGTAGTACTGAGGACCTCTCCTCTCTGGTGACCTATGTACCAAGTTGATATAAAACTATCCAGTACACTGTTTATAGTGTGTTGATATAAAACTATCCAGTACACTGTTTATAGTGTGTTGCTACATATAAACAAATATATACATTGAATGGGTTAAATATACTAATTATTAAGAAAATATGGAGAGAGTCTGAAGTCAGCCAAGAGGATGTGAGGCCCTGTCTCAATTTTAAAAAGAGAAATATGAACAAAAAATGGCTTGGTAGGAACCATACATATTTGAAATGCATTTAAATTAAAGAAAGGTTAGAAGGACTTCATGCTTTAGCAGACAGTTCTGGTCCTCCTCTATTAAATGAAGTGTGTTTCTATGGAAACTGCATTTAGAAAAATAGCTACTTTTGTTAAGTATTAAAGTACCCACAGAATTATTAATTTAGTAAAATAATTTACTCTTTATGATAGAAACACTCTTGTTTAGACTGTATTGCAGATCCTAGACACAGAACACTCAGCTACTAAACTGAATGGTAAATAATGTGCTTCCCTAAATAGTAAGACATACCTTCAGCAACTAGGTATAATTTGTTAATATCTTGTAAAATAAGATCAAGTTTGTCTGTGAGATTATACCATAGAAAATATATTTCCACAAAAATTGAAATATAATATATAAAACAAGTGTTAAGAAAATATACATATTTAACTTCAATATAGTATGTATCACATTACTGTTTTATGCAATTGTTGTAAGAAGCTGTTTGTTTGTTCCTGGCTGCTCAGCCCTGAAATAACCACACAGAAACTATATTATTTAAATCACTGCTTGGTCTATTAGCTCTAGCTCCTTATTGGCTAGCAATTACATCTTAATTTAACCCATTTCTATAAATCTGTGTATAGCAACATGGCTCCAGCTTACAGGCAAGGTTTGGGCTTTTCTGCTCCTGGCAGCAGCTACATGATGTCTCCCAACCTCTCCTTCTTTCTCCTACCCTTTAGTTTAGTTTTACCCACCCAGCTCTACACTACCCTATCACAAGCCAAGGCAGTTTCTTTATTCATTAACCAATAAAAGCAACAGATAGACAGAAGAACTTCCCACACCATTTCCCCTTTTCTGTTTAAATAAAAAGGAAGGTTTTAACTTTAACATAGTAAAATTACATATAACAAAACAGGTATCTAGCAAGAATTACAGTTACAAAATTTATATCTACTTTATCTTTTATCATAACTAAGGAAAACAATAGTTATAACTATCTATTTTTCAACTCTATCAAAGACTCCAGAAGGATATAATATTACNAGGAAGGTTTTAACTTTAACATAGTAAAATTACATATAACAAAACAGGTATCTAGCAAGAATTACAGTTACAAAATTTATATCTACTTTATCTTTTATCATAACTAAGGAAAACAATAGTTATAACTATCTATTTTTCAACTCTATCAAAGACTCCAGAAGGATATAATATTACCTAAGTAAACAGGAAATGCATTGTAAGCAACTTCCAAATCTCTAGAATTGACATAGACATCTTGCTGCCTGAACAGTCACCCAAAGTTCTTCTGTATTGTTGCAGACACACATCTTCAGCCTACTAAGCCTCAGTATCAAGTAGACTTTTCCATGAAGCATGAAATTTAAGAGACGGTTTCTCCTACATTGGCAATTTTTCAGTCACTTTCTTCTGTGTCCTGCAGAATGTCTTAGAGATGCTTTCATCTAGCAGGAACCCTGACGAACCATCTCACCTTTAGGCAAGTTCAGCAGTTATCTTTCTGGGTCTTGCATGTCCAGTTAATACAACACACCATCGAGCAGTTCAGGCAAGAGCTGTTTCTTGTCCAAATGGCTAATAAACTCCATAAGAAGCCTCTTTGATGCCCATCTTCCTCTTGAAGTAATTGGTTCTGCCGCAAGCAGATGTGTCTCATTGTCATGAAAAGTCCTAACTTCTTAGAACATTTTTTAATGCTGTATTCTGAAGGTCTCTGAAAGATTTGAAGAATACCTATCTAACAGAAATATATCTCTATATATCTAGAAAACCTAACTAATATGATTACAAGCTTTACTATTATAGATGATCATCTATTAATCTGTATTTCTTAATTATACAGTACATTTTCTTTTTTTATTGATTTTTATTGAGCTCTACATTTTTCTCTGCTCTCATCCCTGCTTCTCCCCTCCCCTCTTCAACCCTCCCCGAAGGTCCACATTCTCCCAATTTGCTCAGGAGATCTTGTCTTTTTCTACTTCCCATGTAGATTAGATCTATGAAAGTCTCTCTTAGTGCCCATTCAAAAAATGCAACTAAACTTTGATTTTTACTGTCTAAAATTACTTTCCAACTCCTCTCGGGTTTTATGTGGATTTATCTAGCACACATTGGAGTACCAATGTGTTGTAGGATGCTTGTTTGTTCCTGGCTATGCAGACCATGAAATAATCACTCAGAAAATATATTATTTAAGTCACTACTTGGCCAGTTGTTTAAGTGTTCTGCTATTTAGCTTTAATACCTAAAACGTGGAATTAAATAATACAAATTTAGACTTCCAATTAGTCAAATATTACCTGCGGTACTGTAAGTCAATGTGACCCGTTAAATCTATAAAAATACATGAAAACTGTTCACTGGATTTCAGCATCTTGTGTAATACTTAATATAACAAGTAATTTCCTTACTGACAGCACACCTTATGCCTTTAAGGGCCTGGTCAAGACCATGCAGAGCTGGGAAACTCTCTTACTTGCTATGACGGCTGTGTAGAAACTCATTGATTTGGACTAGGGCTCCATTTTGATAACCCCTTGGTAAAATGAACAAATTGTAGGCCAAAATGTTTTTTAATATACCCAGTAACCTAAGCAGTTTCTAGTGAATGTGTGTCATCTCTACATCATTGTAAAGTAAACATACAAACATAAACTATGAGGTGTTGTGGAATATACATTTATGCTGTGTAAAGATATGTCACTGTGATTGGTTTAATAAAAAGTTAAATGCTCAATTGCTAGGCAGGAGGTATAGCAGGGACTTCTGGCCAGAGAGAGCTCTGGGAAGAAGGCAGAGTTGCCAGCCAGATGGAGAGGAAGCAGGGTATGGAGTACATAATAAAGGCAAACAAGCCCCCACCAAAAAAATGTAGATTGCAAGGTATGGGTTAATTTAAGTTATAAGAACAATTCTAAGCTAAGGGCAAGACTTCATAATTAATAATATGCCTCCATATCATTTTTTGTGTGCTGGCAGCCTAAAAAAAAGAACCTGCTACAATGTGGGAGAGCAGTATTTACCCATTTTGCTTTGCTTTTAGAAGATAAATTCTTGCTCCTCAAGGAACCATCAATTAACAAAGGAGAGGGTTGCCAGAGAAAAGTTCATGCATCCTTCCTTCCTTGGGTCTTTGAACTTTTAGGGAGATGTTTCAGCCTGTGGTGGTTCAAAACCTTTGAGATGTAAGAGGCAAATGCATTTTTTAGCTTCTATCTGCTTTCTACCATCTCCATTTTTCTACATTGCTACTGATAATAATTAACAATGTTTGGACAGGAAGAGCTATTCCAAATCCATGAAGTATTAGCCCACTTTGAGCAGGACTGACATCATGGAGTGAACTCAGCAAAGATTTTCAGTTAAAAGAAAAATAGATCTTAACCTTGAGGTTTGAGCAATGTGAAAGCTAGTAAGTAATGCAAGGCCGACAGCCTTGGGTCTGATCCACAGCATTATTCCTTGCTGAAGAAGTTCTCAGAGGGGCACATCACTTAGCAAGTTATCATGCCAAGCAACAAAGAAAAGATATCTCAAAGGTGAATCACTTACCTTCAAGAAACTTGTGGCATCCATGTACGATTCCATAATTCAGCAGGACAAGGCAGGAGGATTACTGCCTGAAATCAACATGAGCTTTATATATTGAGACCCTGTCACACGAAAAGAAAAGGAAGGAAGGAAAGGAAAACTTTCTTTCTTTCTTTCTTTCTTTCTTTCTTTCTTTCTTTCAAAGAAGATAGCCCATGTATTAAAGACTGGGCTACTGAGTGATACTGAGTGAGCTATTAGGTCTAGGGCTGGTTAGTGCAAACAACTCAATGAAAGCACATCTTAGAAGGGTCTGTCTCATGCTTCCCCCCCTCCTCCTATCTTACACAAGACTAGCCACTGGCTCCAGTGCATCTTCCTTGACACAACGTTCTGCCATACATGGCCTCTGCATCAGCTCCTGTCTCTAAGTTCCTGTGATGTTTGAGGTCCTGTCCTGAATTTCTTCAATGATGAACAGTGATATGGTAGTATAAGCCAAATAAACCCTTTCCTCCCCAACTTGTTTTCAAGTCATGGTGTTTCACCGTAGCAATAGTAACCCTTACTAAGATCAAATGTTTGACTAGTTCCACAATTAGACTGTAGCATCCAGTAACTAAAGAGCCTGGCAAAACAGTGCCCCTTCTCAAGGCAGGGGTGACAGCGTCTGCCAGGGCACAGGGCAAGAGAACCACAGCATGTGTTTGATTCTGGCAGGAGATATTGGGAAGCACCCTCATCAATACAGAAGTAAGCAGAAATGGCCATGGAACTTTGAAAAGTATTGAAACTCCAGGGAACGGAGGAGAGACTCAGTGAAACAGCCCTTGTCTAGTAGACACATCACCTAGAGTTCAATCTTTGGTACCAATTAATAAAACATGAATAAATTAGCCATAGTAAAGTTCAGGCATCAGACTTTGAATTATAACTTAATAGTTTAGGGCTGATGTGAGCACTGGAAAGTTAATTATGAGACCTGATGCTCTAAATATTGACTTTTGGGTACTAAGAAGCTGGCATAGCTTTCTCACCTCAGGAACTACATATCCACTTGGATGTCCCAAGAATATTCACTGGAACACTCTGGCTATCAGATTAATGTTAATTTCTAGTCTGGTCACCAAAGAGCTAAGTTTAAAAAGTATATTCCAGCTACAAATATATTCAAGTGTGGAGGTTTTTCTTATTACATTGTTTCACAGAAATGAACTAAAAGTCAAGAATCGTTAAAACCAGCGGAGAACAAATTCTAATAAGTATAGTTTATAAAGGAAATCTGAAAAGATTTTAAAATAAAAAGTATTCCCAGAAAAACATAGCAGACATATAGCAATAAAATGATATGTAAAAAGACCCAACTGTTAGAGGGAACTATAAAAATTTATAAATGTGATTATCACAATTAAAATTTGACTAAGTAGTAAGCAAATAAGCATGACTGAGTGTGATGGCACACACCTTTTACCCCAGGGCGCAGAAGGCAGAGGCAGATGGATCTCTGTAAGTTTAAGGTCAAGCTGGTACATGGGGAGTTCCAGGCTGAGTTGGTATGTCTCTGTCCCTCACGATGTTGAAAAGTCTGAGAAAGATATTTAGAGATGCAGATAGCAGATCTACAAATTCCAGTGTTTACCCTCTAAAAGAGGCTCAAAAAGAAAAGAATTACAACAGAAATTTTTCAAAGAAATGTGGAGAAAAATACAACCCATGATGTAAAACAAATATGTACTTTGAATTGATAAGTGCCTACCTGGTAGCTAGAAGGATTAACAAGGCCCACACATGTATACTAATAAAGTTTTCAAATTCCAACTATATGTAGAGAATGGACAGGTGTGGTGGTACACCCCAGTGACCCCTGTGTTCAGCAGGCTCCATTCAAATGATCACAACACACAGGCTAGTTTTGACATCATGCTATGGGACAGAAGCGAGCCACTATTGCATAACTAAAATAAAACCAAAAAACCAGTAAACATTCTAAAATTATAGAAAGAAATATAGGTAACCCACAGAGAGTTGAAAAGTATTTTACTGTTTTTTAAAAAAAATTTTATGTATATGTATGTGTGTGTGTCTATGTGGGGGAGGTTGGGGGGTGTGAGAAGACAGTGATTGATCTCCTACAGCTGTGGTTATCGGCAGGCAGAAATTGCCCAATGTGGGTGCCAGGAGCTGAACTCAAGTCGTCAGCAAGAGCAGCAAGAGTTCTTAATTGCTGAGTCGTCTTTCTAGCACATTAAGTTAATTAATATAAAGATCTAAAATTTTAGAGAAATGATTTTAAATATGAAATTTTACTTCTAGGCAAAATTCAGATGATTGCAAAATATACTGTTGTTTAAAGAGAAGGAATTATATATACTGAAAAACTCATACACAGAGAGTGTAAAATTAGTTTATCTTTTATGCTTTAATATTTACTTTAAATTATAAGTCCTCTAAGGGATTAAGGAAGTTGAGAAATTTAGAATTATGTCACTTATTCTGAACATATTTCCTTGTGCTGTAATATCTTTCCTGGTTAATATCTGTTTGTTGAATTCTAAATATTGATTAACACATCTCATCTATTGATAACCCCAATAGGTTCTCTACTGTTAGACAGGATTTCTGTTTAAAATCAATTTTCTGTGTAAGCATATGTTCTCAAGATTGAAGTCCATTATCTTAAAATCAATACTTAAACTTAAAATCAATACTTCTTTAGTCAGCATGCCTACATCGAACTCTATCCTATCTGTGATTGTCGTCTAGCTATGACACTCATCACCTGTTCCTGTGTCTTTAGGTCTCTGATATCATTTCTCTCTCAGATGATGACTGTACTGTTGCAAGATACAGCTACCGACACTCACTGTGTTGATATTTTGAGCTTGGTAATTATTTCCTGTGATAAAGATGATATCTTCTCTTATTCATGAGGGATTTTACAATATAAAAAGTCCACCCAAAGAGTATGACTGAATATTTCTCTATTACTGAGTATTGTGGTGCCTTTTTCTAGACCAAAGCTACATAGACACACTGACAGGCTGAGCTGGCTTCTGTTAGCTTGTTTCCCAGAACTGAATGTCCATTTTTATAAACCATCTATCGAAATCTCATCTATATTGTGAGACTTGCCTTTGTTGTTATATGAGCTGGAGGAAATATACCAGGTCCTGCAAGTAAATATAATTGAGATCAAGCACCATCTGTTTTTCCTTTCTCTCTGTTGACAATGGGGAAAAGTCTTTTGCAGATGCTGCTTCATGAGGTTGTTATGGAAATTTTGACAAGGGTCACATTAAAAGTGCTCCCTTTGCAGAGGATGTTTTCTCTGGAGAAAGCGTAGATGTTAACACCACTGCCCTATATAGGCCTTTATCGCTGCAGCCTTGTGACTATGGTTTGATTTCATCTCTACTGTTTGGAGGAAGAACATGAGTTTAAGGAGATCGAGAAGCAGAGACAGCACAGGATATCTATGTATTTGGAATTCTTGATAAAATTGCATTTCATAAAATGTGGTAAAGATCTTGCTGCCTCATTTTTTATAGTAATATAAAAGTAGGTGTTAGGCTGGGCCAGCTCAGTAGAGGAGCACCTGCCTAGGACATGCAAAGCTCTGGGTTCCATCCTCAGCATGCACATAAGTCTCTTTCTCTCTCTCTCTCTCTCTCTCTCTCTCTCTCTCTCTCTCTCTCTCACACACACACACACAGAGCAAGTGTGAGAGAGAGGTGTTTAACTTCAAAATATATTTAATATGTGACCTAGTTAAATTTTATGAGTATTGAACTCATGAATTATACTTGATTTTATTTTCATGATTTAGAAAGCACTAGTATAAAACTGATTTATAAACATCCTTATATATTTGACATAGCTCTCTTGAGACTAATGTAAAAATCATAATGTATACACAAACAATCATTTCATCACCAAAAATCTTATGAATGCTAATACCTCATGCCCAGAAAGATTAAGAATTATAAAAGTAGTTTCCTGGGGTCCTTAAACAGCAGTGGAAGATTTGCTTAGTTGCCAGAGAAATTAAACCTGGCAAATACATTCAGTTTTGCCATCCCCAAAAAACAGTGCTTCCTCTGCTTTATAGTTTGCAAAAAAGGATCAGACATAAGTAGTGATAGGCCTCCAATGTGCTGTTACTCTTGGTATTTTATATTATTTGTGTGCTATATTAATAAAGTTCTAGCCAACATTTATTAACATTGTTAGCATTCTACATCACATAAACATGTATATCAAAAGATGTGTCTATGTGAGTATTATAAGGAAACATTACCATGAGGAAGAAGATACATTGTTATCATCCTTTTTATGGTTTTAGAAGGTTTATTAGATTTCAAAATAGTAATGTAAAGCTTCAGTGATTTGAGCTGCTGGAGGACTTTATAAATTATCTTATTACAACCGTACTCAGGAGTCAAGTGCCATTGAACATAGATAGCAATCTTCATCTTTTAAAAAGAGAAACAATTGATTTCCTTTCAAATTACTAATGATAAATGTGTGTTAATTTTTCCTTATCGTCTGTTTTTTGGCTGAAAGTCAGTAATTTCTGTTGTAACCGGGTTTGTGTCTGTATGCCCCATGAAAGTTACTAAGTCTCTATTCTGTTTGTTAATCTACCACACCCTTTCCTTGTGTCTGATCCCCACTCACACATGCACTATTCCTACCACTTAATATGAATATCAGTTTTCAATGTGCTTCCCTGCACACCATATATACATATACACATCTATACAGAGAGTTGGATAAGTTTTATCATTTTTGCTCTTCTCCCAATAAACTTATGAATCCATCCACTTTTTTTAAATTCAGGAAAACAGAAGAAACAGAAGTACAGGTTGCTTGCTAATGTAAGAGGATAACCCTGGAGGTCGCTCACATTTCCTGCTGTGTTGTGAGTCTTGGAGTGGATCCCTGTGAAACAAATTCTGTAGATATGTGCTTGCTCAGCACTGAGAAGGATTCTGATCTTAAGATTCCCTAGATAAAGCACCATGGCCTACAATGGAAAGCACTGCTTATGGGCACATTACTTCTTTCACTGAGCTTGCCCTATGGAGGCTGGGGCTCTGCAGTTGTGTGCCAAGAAGGTCTAGACTAGCTGGGCTGAGAGTAACAAGTACTTTTCCTCTCAAACCACAGCAAGCAAACACTTGCCAGTAAGGTACGATATTACATCCTCCAGAGTCTTTGACATTAGTGATGAAGACGTCATGTTGAGAAGGGTGTTTGGTTTGGAAGAGGAATGACAAAATTTATATCAGCTGACTGTTGATAAGGAAGAAAACCACACCAGATTAGGAGGGAATTCAGGGTCAACTAGGAGTGAACATCCATCTAATTCACTGTGTGCTAATAAAGAGGAAACAGACAGGGTGAGTGGAAACCAGATAACATTCTGGTTGCTGGCCATGGCTCCCAGGTGGGTGGGAGTACTTCCGCACCAAATTGGTAGTCCACTTCGGTTCTGCCCTATTTTATAAACAAGCTTAAAGTTATTTCTCATTCCCTGGGAACTCGCTGACCAGGATGACCAGAGAAACAGGTTGACTACAGTAGCCTCCTTTTCCTTAAATCTAGTCTTCTAGTCTGCCATCCAGTTCTGTAGCAGATCACCTGCTCTGGCCTCCCCTTGCTTTCTGCCCATCCTGATCATTCAAATTTTCTCCTCTCCACTCATCTCATTGTTCCAGCCCCCAACTCCAACAGGTATTCTCAGGGAACCTGCTAGTGAGCTTAGCTGCCAGAGAAGCAAGTAGGCTAGCGAGTGAGACACATAGACCCAATTCAGATCTTCACTCTTCATCCTCTCCCCCAAATCTATCCCCATTCTCATCTGGGACAGTATAACAGACTACTCGCTGTGGTCTCTCCTAACTCTCTGCGCCTATCCCCAGAGAACCACCCTGATTCTGATGGAAGAACCTGCTTTCCTTCTTCCCCTGGACCTCCTCACCAACCCCCTTCTAATCTATCCCCATCCCTGCATGTCAGTTCCCAATTCTCAGAAACACATTGTACCCAGAACCCCCATTTGTCACATCTGGCAAGATCACAGAAGCATTCCTCTGTCAGGTATCTCACAGCCACCATAGCATCCTAAGAACCAGAGAGAACAACAGAAGATAAGGAACATTACACCCACCCAACAAAGACAACTTCAGAAACTAGAACTTCTATCAGCAACTAGAGTCACAATCATCACAAAACAGATGCCTGGATGTCAGCCTAAAATTATAATCAATAGCAGCCAGGACAATATGTCTCCACTAGAGCCCAGCCACCCTACTACAGTAGGTCTTGAAAAATGCAACACAGATGAAGCATAAGGCAAGGACCTCCAAGTAGCCTTTATAAATATGACAGAGGTCCTTAAAGAGGAAATGACTAAACTCATTAAAGAACAATATGAAAACAAAAACAGTGGTAGGGAATAAATAAAACAGTTCAAGACCCTAAAATAGAAATAGAATCAATAAATGAAACCCAAACTGAGGGAAATCTGGAAATGAAATATTTATTAACTTGAATAGGAACCTTGGAGGCAAACATCACCAATAAAATACATGGCTATTCTAAGAGGCAAGTTCATAGCACCAATGCATATACATATACATATATACATATATATGTATATGTTCTAGAACAAAAAGAAGAAATCATACCAAAAGGGACTAGAAAGCAAAAAACCCACTGAATTCAATGCTGAAATTAGTAAAACAGAAACAAGCAAACAGATAAAAACAATACACAGAATCATGAAACAAAGAGTTGGTTCTTTGAGAAAATCAGTAGTATTGACAAATCTTTAGCAAAATTAACTAAAATATAGACAGAAAAGATGCAAACTAATAAAATTAGAAATGAAAAGGGCAACCTAACAGACACTGAGTAAATCCAGAGAATCATAAGGACATGCTTTAAAAACTTGTACTTCACCAAATTAGAAAATCTAAAAGAAATGGATTAATTTCTCCAATTATAATGCAACAACCATAATTAAATCAATATTGGATAAGCAATTTAAATAGATCTATAATTCCTAGAGAAATTAGGAAAGCCATTAAAATCTACCACTGATGTAGAAGGGTCTTCTATCTATCTGTTGCTTTCATTGGTTAATTAATAAAGAAAACTGCTTGGCCTGATAGGTCAGAACATAGGTAGGCGGGGATGACAGAACAGAATTCTGGGAGGAAGAAAGCAGAGTCAGGCAGCTGCATAAAGCTCCGGCCAAGATGGACGTGGGTTAGAATCTTCCTGGTAAGCCACGACCCCGTGGTGATANTAATGGGCCAGGCAGTATTTAAATGAATACAATTTGTGTGTTGTTATTTCGGGATATAAGCTAGCCGTTCATGAGCTGGGCCGGATGAAAAGCAGGCCTGCTCCCCTTTCACTACACTACTACTACCTCTCTCCAAAAAATAAAAGCCCAGAGTCAGATATTTTTAACATAGAATTTTATCAGACTTTTAAAGGATAAATAATGACAATACTCCTCAAATTATTCCTCAAAATAGAAATAGAAGGAACATTGTTTAGTTCATTTTATGATGCCACTCTGACACCTATACTACATAAAAACTCAATAAAGAAAGAGAATTACAGACCAATTACCCTTATAAACATAGATGCAAAAATTTTCAAATATTTGAAAACTGAACCCAAGAACACATCAAAAGACCATCTACTATGATCAGCTAGTCTTCATCCCAGAGATGTAGGGATGGTTCAATATACATAAATCGATAAATGTAATCGACTACATAAACAAACTGAAAGACAAAAGTCACATGATCATTTCATTAGCTGCAGCAAAGTCCTCTGACAAAAATTCAACATCAGTTCATAATAAAATACCTGGAGAGATTAGGGGTACAAGGGATACGATTTAGCACATCAAAAGCAGTTCACAACAAGCCCATAACCAATAGCAACTTAAATGGAGACACTCAAAGCAATTTCACTAAAAGCAGGAATGATACAAGGTTGTCCACTCTCTTCATTCCTATTCAACATAGTACTTGAAGTCCTTGCTAGAGCAATGAGACAAACAGAGGAGATTAAGTCTATAGAGTTTGGGAGGGAAGAAGTTAGAGTATCTTTATTTGTAAGTTATATGATAGTTATACATAAGCTACCCTAAAAATTCCACCAAGGAACTTCTATAGTTGATATGTACTTTCAGCAAAGTAGAAGGCTATACAATCAGCTTACAAAAATCAGCAGCCCTCCCATATACAAATGGTAAGGGTACTGAGAAAGAAATCATGGAAGTAATGCCCTTCACAATAGCTTAAAAATACAAAATATATTGAGATAATTCTAACTAAATGAACGAAAGTCTTGTATGGTTAAAAACTGTAAGTCATTAAAGAGAAACTAAAGAAAATATTAGAAGATGAAAAGATCTCCCACGCTCATGGAGCAGTAGGAATAAAATAGTAAAACTGGCTGTCCTAACCAAAGCAGTCTTCAATGTAATACCTATCAAAATTCCCCAGTCAGAATGGCTAAGATAAATAAAACAACCAACAGCTCATGCTCGCAAGGATGTGAAGTAAGGTAAACATGCATTTATCACTGGTAGGGTTGTAAACTTGTACAGTCTCTATGGAAATCAGTGTGGCAGCTACTCACGAAGATCAGAGTCAATCTACTTCAAGGTCCAGCTCTTGGGCATATACCTGATGGTTTCTTCGCCTACCACAAAAACACTTGCTTAATTATGTTCACTGTTGACTTATTCAAAACTGTCAGAAATTAGAAACAACCTAGATGTTCCTTAACAGAAGAATGGAAAAAATGTGGTACATTTTACTCAATGAAATATCACTTAGCCATCAGAGACAAACACAAAGCAAAACTGATGCATATCTTTAATCCCAGCACTTGGCAGAGGCAGACAGATCTCTGTGAATTTGAGACCAGAGTGTCTACAGAGTGAGTTTCAGGATAGACAGTGTTACAGAGTGAAACCCTGTCTAAAAAAAGAAAAAAAAGAAAAAGGAAGAAAGAGAGAGAGAGAGAGAGAGAGAGAGAGAGAGAGAGGAGATGAGATTTGCAGGTAAATAAATAGAACTAGAAAAAATCATCCTGAGTGAAGTAACTCAGATCTAGAAAAGCAAATATGGTGTATATCCTCTTATATGTGGATATTAGCTGTGAAGTCAATTATAGCCAAATGACAGTCCTAACAGAGGTTAGGAATAGAGTAAGGGACCAGGAAGGCCAGATAGATCTCCATAGTAAGACAAAAAAAGAAAGAAAAGAAAGAAAGAAAGAAAGAAAGAAAGAAAGAAAGAAAGA
>LOEQ01004564.1:42342-53423 GCA_001685075.1 Bramus lutescens
CTAGGAAGGTGAGCATCCAAACAGACTAGGCTCCCACGCAGCCAGTACATGCAGGAGAATCTAAACCCAGTTCCATTGTCTCAGTCAGCTCTCCGTGTAAGCCATGTTCAGAGAATCCGGATTGATCACAAACTCCATCAGTCCCAATCCAGCTGGCCTTGGATAGCTCCCATTAGGTCAGCCCTACCGTCTCAGCGGGTGGGCTCACCCCTTGCGATCCTGACTTCCTTGCTCATGGTCTCCTTCCTTCTGCTCCTCATTTGGACCTTGGTAGCTTGGTTCAGTGCTCCAATGTGGGGCTCTGTCTCTATCTCCATCCATCACCAGCTGAAGGTTTAATCTGCATCTAAGGGCTGGTTTTGTATTGCATAAGAATACTTAGGACATTCTGCAAAGTCTGAGAGTGAGATGAAAACACTTCCCTCAATTTGCTCCAAACGTGATAAAACAGAGTCACTTATGGTTGGGATGCCCTGGACTATCCAAGCATGTAAAGATGTAGCAGCTTCTCATAAACCCATGAGTTTTTAAAGACAAATTATACAGATGAGAAATGAAAACAGATAATTTCAAAGCATGTAAAATACCACCCATGCCACCAGTTTCCCATCCATGGAGTGGAATCGTGAGAGTCACTGTAGCTTATTGTGAGTATGACAAGAACAACCAGTGGAAAGCCCCGTGAGCAGACTGGTACTTAACATGCATATTGCTTCAATTTTGTCTTTGACAATTCATTGCAAGAGATCCCAAACATACTTCCTACTGAAATTTCAGTTCAGTCTTATTCTTAAGACAGTTTGTATATGTGCGTGCATATGTGTGTGCGTGTGTGCATGTGTGGTGTCTAGACACACCCTTTCAATGTATTCTTTTCAGGGATGTTGTCTATACTTCAAACAGCGTCAAAAGGCTGAGATATATATTATAGTCCTCCAGGAGGCCCAATTCTCCTTGAAATACTAATTGTACCTCTTTTTCATCTGAGTGAGAAAGAGGCAATTAAACCAGGGGACAAAAGAGCTCTGGTCTAGCTTATTCCGGTTCATCAGTGACTAGTGACTTGACTTAGAATAAATAATAATACTTAAATTTGCTGTATGGTTATGGTCATGATGATTTATACAGTCTTTTATTCTGAGACATCCTCAACCAAGTATTAATCATAGTAAGTGTTTGAAAACCTTGTTTTTTAATGATGCCCTACTATGTACAAATCTTCAAAGTTCTCTATAAAACAAAATTTCAGGGGATGGAGGAATGACTGAACAGTCATCAAGAGTATTTAACTGCCTCTTAGAGAACAAGAATACCATATCCAGTACCTGCATGGAAACTCACAACTATCAGGGGATCTGACAGCATCTTCCAGACTCCAGGACACACATGATACCCATTCTTATATGCAAATAGAACATACATACACATAAATAAATAATTAAATAGATAAATAAACAAACAAACAAATCACATACCACCAACTTCTCAGTGAATATATTTTTATGAATTGTATAAATTGAATTATGATGATGCAGGTATTAAATCTTTGCCATTAAAATTTCTCTACCATTGCTGGCATAACTGGATATCAACATGTAGAAGAATGTAAAATATTTATCACTAGGAACAAAACTTAGGTACAAATGGATCAAAGATCTCAACATAAAACCAACTACACTGAACCTCATAGCAGAGAAAGTGGGAAGTACACTTGAACACAGGAGACCACTTAAGCACAGGAGACCACTTCCTAAATATAATCCCAGTAGCAAAGACACTGAGAGTAACAATTAATAAATGGGACCTCTTAAAACTGAGAAGTTTCTATAAATCAAAGGATAACATTAGCAAGACAAAATGGCAGCCTACAGATTGGGAAAGGATCTTCACCAACCCCACATGAGACAGAAGACTTATCTCCAAAATACACAAAGAACTCAAGAAATTTTACATCAGAAGAATAAATAATAAATAAAAATGGGGTATAGGCCTAAACAGAGAACTCTCAACAGAGGAATCTAAAATGGCTGAAAGACACTTAAGGAAATGGTCAACATTCTTAACTATCAGAGAAATGCATATCAAAACAATTCTGAGATTCAATCTTACACATATAAGAATGACCATATCAAAAACACTGATGACAGGTTATGCTCCAGAGAATGTGGGGTAAGGAGAACACTCCACCATTGCTAGTGGGAATGTAAGCTTGCTCAGCCCCTTTGGATATCAGCATGGCAATTTCTCAGAAGATTAGGAAACAAGCTACTTTAAGAACCAATAATACCCCTTTTGGATATATACCCAGAGGATGATCAATCATACCACAAGGACAGGCATTCAACTATTTTCACAGCAGAATTATTCATAATGTCCAGAACCTGGAAACGTCTAGATGATCTTAAACCAGTGAATGGATAAAGAAAATGTGGTACATTTACACAATTGAGTACTACACAGTGGTAAAAAAAATTAATGACATCTTGAAATCTGAAGGCAAATGGATCTACCTAAAAAAATCATATTGAGTAAGACCCAGAAAGACAAATATAATAAACAATCACTCATAAGTGGCTTTTAGACATAAAGCAAAGGAAAAACAGCTTACAGTTTGCAACCCCAGAGAACCTAGACATCAAAGAGTACCCTAAGAGAGTCATACACAGATCTACATAAGAGGGAGGAAAAGACAAGATTTCCTGAGTAATTTGGGAGTGTGGGGGTCATGGGAGAGGGCAGAAGGGGAGAGGGGGGAAGGGAGGGGGTGGAGAAAAATGTATAGCTCAATAAAAACAATAAAAAATGTGTCCATCATCAATTTTCATTCACTCAAAGATGATAATTTTGTACTAGTTCATTTACCCATTGCTCTAGTTCATGTTCTCCCCACCCATTCTCTCTTCCATGGTTTTTGGACAATGGATGTATACTGTGGGTCATCGACTATGGTGCCCCATATGTTATTTTTTTGACTGTCTTCATTTTTCACAACAAAGTCCAATACCCACAAGGGAGTGAGAAACAAACAAGTCATGAAACATGTATGATCATAAGAAAATAAGCCAGAACATGTATTTCAGATTGAAAATGTGTTGTGAACAGGAAAGTTTAGTTTTCTTCAAGGAAGAAATCGAGGCAATATTTTAACAGAAAAATAAAAAAAAACCCAGAGACTTGGGGTTTATAGATTTAAATCATTTTGCCTTCTCTGTGGTTTTAAAGCCATAAAGTAAGAGGCCATTCAATGTTGCTTTACCAAGCTGAATAAGAGCTGACACAGGACTTTGACATTTGATGACTGGTATCCTCCCTGCTCTTTGTTTCTCTCAGAAGAATGCACCTCACTGAATGGAATCTAAGCCAAGCAAACATATGGCAACAGACAGCATTCAGATGAGGTAATTCTGAAATATGACTTCTCAGAGAATTGCTCTCCCTGAAGACTTTTATAGGAAGATCTTTAAGCTCTAGCCATAAAAAGAGGAAAGAAAAAAAAACTGGAGAAAATGACCCTCTAAAAATCTAAGAATATGCTCAATTCCACTCTGAAATTAATTCTGGGAAGAGATCCATATTATTTTAGAATAGCAAACAGATTTCTCGGGTGGACTTGTGCCAGGATCTCTTGTGGACCTATGCCAGGAAAGAAGCAATGTTGACTTGCTATTCTCTGTTGCAGAAGCATGAAGCATCCCTCCGATGACTCAGGAATGGAAGATGAGGCACCCCTCTCTTGCCATGCTGAAGGTAAATCATCATGCTCTTAGTTAGCAACACTGTCTACAAACCCACACAGGCTCAAATGTGTTACCACCAAACAGAATAGTTAGATTCTCATTTGGAAAATAAAAGAAAGCAAAGTAAATCAGCATTATATTATGCAAAATATCTATTTTAAGCATTATAACAATGTAACCAAAAATCATATATTAATAAAATATGTTGATTGGCTAAACAAATAAGATTTTATTATGTTGACTTAATGCTCTATTGACTTAATAGTCAGGTTTTAATATCATAATAGATAGCCATGGCATTAACAGCATTAGCAGATTGGTCCTTAAAAATAGATAACTGTGACACTGATTTTATAGTTTTGCACGATAA
Source organism: Bramus lutescens (assembly GCA_001685075.1). Taxonomy (NCBI): domain Eukaryota; kingdom Metazoa; phylum Chordata; class Mammalia; order Rodentia; family Cricetidae; genus Bramus; species Bramus lutescens. The sequence goes on from LOEQ01004564.1 coordinate 46,450, forward strand.
ACCTTGCTTCTATGATCCCATCTAATCTTTGAAATCATATCATTATTATTTTTCATACAAGGAATCTGAAGTATAGAAAGGTTAAACAATGACTACAAAGCCATACAGTTAAGATTTTGGGGAGTTAGGATTTAAAGTCACGTACACTTTCATTTTATTAATTAAATAAATCAATAATTTTTTGAGACATCGTCTTACTATGTGGGTAAATTTAGCTAACCTGTAACTTGTTTTATAGACCAGATAAATCTTGAACTCAGAGGTTTGCCTTCCTTTACTTCCTAAGGACTGGAATTAAAGGAGTACACCAATGTAGCAGCAACATTTTAAATAGAAAAGAGCAATAAAAATCTCTTGAAGGAAGTAGCACATAAACTATGCCTTGAAAACTAGTCATGGTTTGATGCATTGCTGATATGTCCTCAAGAAGTGACACCACGGATGAAGATGTGCAGAAAGTGCCTGTAGGTAGACAGCAGGCACAGATAGACTTTAAAGTATTCAGAGAAAGAAACCCTACAACACTCATTGATAAAAAAGACTGACTGCAGGAGGACAATATAAAAGCAGTCCACAAAGTAGTCCTAGCTTTGAGGAGTAGATAGTATTCCTTAAAGGAAATGACTACGTTATAGGGAGCCAGCCAGAGATGACCACTCTGACACCATTTATAGTCAGGTGAAAGTATTCTGGCTTGCTGAGACTACACTAGGGTATTTACAACCTAAGTGTAGCCTGAGCATTTAGCCCAAGAGGCTTTTAAAAGCAAAATTCATGTCCTGGTATCTTGCTCTGCAGCTGCAGAGGGAGGTTTGCACAAGCAGTCAGTTTAACAGAAGCAAAGAGAAGCGATTCGCTCACACAAGCAGGCAGAGCAACAGCAACTAAGATAAGTAAGCTAGGGCATCTTGACCTAGGAGAGTTGGGTATTGTTTCACAGGATTCCACATCAGGGAGATCAAATACTCTTTAAACCTGAAATGACCTCAGGAAGAACACAGGATGGAAGAACCTTTGCACGGCTTGTCATGTCATAATTGCCATGATTCTATGGCCATGAGTCAAATTGCTGATTTGTCCTGTTTTAGGGGGCCAAAGAATCAGTAGCTTAGTTGGCCACACAGTTGAGGATACAGAGTCCTGGTGTTAGCCAAGGAGGATAAGAATCAACAGTCTGGCTAATGCTGCCAGTGAAGCTGTCAAACACAGAGGTAAGGTAAACAGACTGATAGCAATTATATGACCTATGGTTCCTTCCTTCTCTTTCTTTGAGGTTTGATCCGACCCTAGGAAGGTTTTCCTTACTTACCAGATTGGTTGGCATAGAAACAGCAGTTTCTCCTAAAACCATGCAGAGTCCTCCATGTTTCATACAATGGAAGTCTAGCCCCCTTCAGTTCTGTGGAACTACTTCTGCTACTCAGTCAACTTGGTTCTCCAGCCTGGAAACAGAATTCTCCAAATGACCTAGTTCTAAGACTCTCTGGGAACTAAGTTCCCTAATTCTTCGTTTCCAGTAATCAAGGCTGAGGTGTGAAGGGCACTTCCTGCCCCTTAATGAGATCAGCACCAGAACTGGGGCCCATTTGACCTTCGTTAACATTGAGTCCAGGCCAATATGAGCTCTTCCCTCTATCCCATTCTAGGTCTGTACCATGGGGGAATGATAGAGTAATGTGCATAGATTTGGGGTGTGACTTTCTAGTGAGTCAGAGGAAGCACATTTAGTCAGATCATTAGTAAGAACAATCAGTGATTTGAGGACATGAGGCAGATACCTTGTCTTTGGCAGGATAGCTCACCATGGGCATAATATCATCCCTGAAGTCTTTTTCCTAACCAGACTTCTCTACAACCTGATTTACTGGCCCCATCTATTCATCCCTAAACCTATATTGTTTCTCCTCTGTAAGGGATATAGGAGACCAGAGGTCCACCTAAAAGATACTTTTCCATCCTTGGTTTTTATGAATTCTCAAGTCCAGGTTTGGGGCTGATGGGGATTGTGTATCCCAGGTGGTAAGCTCAGGTCAGTCCTATCTTTTAAGGGATCGGAGGACCAAGCAGCTGTGTTTTCTGTGGGAAGAAGCTTTCCTTGTATGAGTGTGTGGAGGGAAGGCATTCCTGGGTGAGCAAGGAGCTCATCCCAAAAAAGGCCAACGGTTCACCTTCCCGCAGCCAGCCAACTTTCTCTACTGTCCTCTATTGGTAGATTCTAACAAGGAGTCAGCTAACAAAAGAAAAATCAGTTTGCAGTCCAAACTTCAGTGTCAGAACATGGAAACAAAAGGTGAGTTTGCTGCTTTGTCTTAGCTCTGCCTCCCAAGTACTGGGATGAAAGGCCTGTGCCACCACTGCTCAGCTCCCAAGACATATTTTATCCAACTAGGGCATGCTTCCAAAAATCTACACAGCTTCCAAAGAGAGCACCACCAGCATGGACTCAACAATTTAAGCACACATTTTATTTCATGGGAACCATTTCATAGTGTTCATACTCGCTTCATATCCAAATCACGGTGTTCTGACCCTGGCCTTCATGGGTAGTTCCTCAGGCTGTCACATCAAGAAAAACATATTCTGCACAACCTCAAATGTTGCCATAGTTCAAGATTGCTCTGCAAGTGTCTTCTGATAACCAGAAAAAAGTCTCATAACTGTATTAGATTATTTAAGGAAGCTGTAGAGAAAGGGAAGGTGAAAAGAGAGGTTTGATCTGCCCTTAGGGGGCACCATGTTTATTCATGACAAGGGGACACTTTTGTCACCCACATTGCGGATGGCCAAACTGTCTACAGAAGATGAGATGCAGCCCCTTATGGGGGAGAAATGACTTCCATAGTCCGCAACAGAAGCTGGGAAGTGTAGTCTTTCACCAGGAAACTGTCATTCCTAATTCTGTGAGGCTATGAAAAAATGCAAGGCAGGGGTGTTTCAGCTGTTTTCTGCTGAGGAAAATCTTTATCAGAGGGGACAGTGCTGAGTCTTTAAAAAGGGGGTCCTCTGGTCATAGAGTGAGGGAGTCTACATTTGATTGGTTGCAATGGACCATGCGCTTGTCAGCCTGCAGTCTTGAGGAGACTTGAAAAACAATCACTAGAGGACTGTAAGTAGCAGATTTGGTTACAGAGTAAAAACTGAGAGATTTTTCTGAGGTCAGGGGTCAAGAGGATTGAGGTGTGAGAGACAGAGGGGGCCAGTGAGAGAAAATGGATGTAGTGTTGATTGAAGGTAATAGTGACTTGTCCCGTTGTTAAGACTGTTGCACCAAAATGAGTACAGAAGTAGCAGGGATCTACTGAACATCAAAGGAAATGAACAGAGGAAAATACAGGACCAAGGTTAAAAAGTACAGCTAGCCCTGGGTAAAGGGGATGAACCCTTCTCAACAGCATCTAAAAGGTCTTTTTGTAGATGTATTGGGGACAAATAGAGCATTGTAAGGTAAGAATCATTGGGAAAACTTTCATGGAGCATTTCGTTTGGGTAAAGGGTATAGTTCAGCAAGTAAAACGTTAAAAAGACAGAGTAAACACAGAAGTATAAGGATAATAAAGAGGAAATTAGTGGTTCAGTGGAGAAGCCAGAGTGGGAAGAAATCTGAAGCCCATAATTGGAAGAGGCTTGTGGTTAAGGTTTTCTATGCTGTCTCTAGTTTCCATTTAATTCAGGTCGGATTTGTTGGTCTGGAAGCAGCATGTTGGTGGGGGAGAGCAGAAATTTCACCCCAATAGATCTAGTCCTTTTTAGTTGTGGAGTACTGCAGCCATCATGGAGTCGAGCTAGCCCTGAAGGATGTTAACCTGATCTGAGCTGGTGAGATAGAAAGGTTAATTGGTGCCAAGGAGGCTTCAGCGCAGCTGTTTTAGTTCTAAGTACCAAAAAGCAATGTCCAGGGCAGGAAGAAGAGGAACAAGTTGAATAGCCCATGGCCCATTAGTCCCCTTTTCAAAGGTCACTCAAACTGCTTTCAGGGGTCTCTGGTGCCGATCTTTTCTGTAACAGCTTCATGGCTGACAAAAGGGCATGAATAGAGCAGCTAGAGGGCCTCAGAAGAGGGTCGCTCCAAGGGAGCACGACAAAAATCAGCAACAGTTGACAAAGACCCAGAAGGTGCCAAGAGTTAATTGTGCAATGTTGTAGGGAACATTAAGAAGCAAAGTTGCAAGAGAAAAACTTTTACATTAAGGTTAACAGGAATCAATATAACATATGGTTAAATATAAAGATAGCAGAAGGTTGAATGCACTGGCACAACTGACTGGAGAATGAGCCAGAGTTCTGTCGAAGGATGAGGCAACTGTAATTAACTGCTTGTGTACATCAGCCTCTTGAATGAGGAACAAGCACCTGGCAGCTGTGTAAAAGCAGTGAGTTAAAGTCAGTATCAAAGGACTGAATTTAAACAGGAAGGGTCTCAATGGTATTCTTTGCTTTCCCAGATGATGAGCTTTACATCTTTGTTTCAAATATTAACAAAACCCATTAGTTATATAATGAACAAAACAGACCGCCTCAAGTAAACTGCTACTTTTGGTTAGAAACAATTTGATAAAGTAAATATTTAACAACTGGTACTTTTACCCTAAGAACCATATCTAGTATTTGAAATCATGGCTTAATACATCGTTTTGTTAGCACCAAACTTTTCTACCTATATACAATAAATATATTTTTATAATGTCATCTATGTAAAGAGACAATTTAATTCTAAGTTGTCTTTTTCTAAAAAAACAGATTTTTAATTTTCAATTGAAAAATACTCCCAGAGACAGTGACTGCCTTGTTTTCTCTTCAGCAGTCCCCTTTCTAGAACATGCGAGAATACATGTTACTTTCCCGAGTCAGTGACTATCATGTCAAGAGTAAATGACTTACTTTTATAGCTTTTAAAAATTAGCCATATTAACAGAAACTTTTGAAAATTCTCCAAAAACAATCTCATTCCATATTCTCAACCAATAGATGAAAGATGAAATCAGCCATTAATGTCAAATTTGCAATAAATAATTTTCATGTGACACAGACTGAAATGACAAAGATGGTGAAAGCCAACTCTTTACTCTTTTCTGTCAATGGACAAATCTCTAGGTTGGAATATGCATAAACCGACAGCAGAAAGTATATTACTTAACATCATTCCATTTAAAAATATATTGATAGTTTTAGAGGCATCACTTATAATCAAGATAACAAAATTAAATGAACTTTAACAAATATTGGCTTTTGGAATTTTCTTAGAAAAAAATCTGCAAGACTCACTGCCAAAGCCTGTGTATCCCTTGTAGGCATCAAGATGAGAGCACAGGCATGGCCCTGGAGCTCTCTCCCTGGGTTAAGATTAGATTATGTTCTCAAAGCACCACAGGAGAGCCCAGGTGGGAGAGAACCCTTTTCATCTAAGTCACCTCCTCATGAAGGCTCTAACGGCATGGGATGCCACATAATAGAATCCTTTGTTGACTCTTTAGATATAAGACTGTCAAAGACACTGTTTGGATACTGTGAATGACTTTCCAAAGCTTTAAGTTTGATGACACCCTATCTGACATCCTTCTTTAGTGAGGGAATATCAGTAGTTTGAGTGTAGACCCCAGAATTGTTTTTGCCAAGAGGATCAACTGAAAGCCAGGGTAAAGGTCAGGATTGTCATGCAGGTCCCATACAAGTCATGTGGTTTTCCTATACTCTCAGCATCTTTCTGTCAGCGTGGGAGACATCGAGGACAGAGTAATTGCTGTTTGCCTCTCTGTTCTTTGAGTTATTCATGATGTGGTATAAATTCTGAGCTCCTCCACTCAGAGGCAACAGAATCCATCACCCTGTCACATGAGACATGAGGAATAATTTGTCTTTACATAAAAGGAGGTTTTTCTGATTTGTTCTATATAGCTGTAACTGGTCAGACTTATACCTCCAGAGGTGGTCAGACCTATGCATCCAGAGGCAGAAGCATCAGACTTCTGCCAGGTCTTATTTCCCATTCATCATCGTCCTGTAATTAGGCTAGCATGTAACTTACTCTGGTGGGATGGGGCTCAATCTAAGAGAGCTTGTTCTGCATCCAAGGGAACTATTTGAGCCACAGGGTTACTGCCATGAAAGTATATTGTAAATGCATTTTTACTCAAGTATTCAATCTTTCATAGCCATTTTTATACCTGATTTGAATATTATTTTACATTAAACAAACTGTAAGTTTACTTTGATTCGCTTGTTTCAGATTTAACTTTGAAAACATAGACAAAAGACTATATAATGTGAAATAAAATTTGTTCTCTCCCTCTAAGCTTGTCTCTGTATAGAAATTACATTTGTACTTAGCATGACTACAAAGTTCTGATTACAGTAAATAATTTGATCATTTCTAAAGAGACAATTAACTTGAATGTCTTAGTTATCTTTAGCACTTTACAACAAGCTGGTACCTTTTATGATTAGGATTTTATACCTTTACACCTGCTAAGTTTGAATTTTAAAAACTGGCGTGGGAGATTTAATTGAAGAATATGTATCATCAAAATAAAATTTTAAAGCATAAATGATAATCTATAGAAAAACTGGGAACCTCATTTTTCTGGATTCTTTCATAGTATACCTTTACAGAATAACACAATTTTTGTATAACTAGTTTTATCCGAATAGATAAAACTTAAAAAGTTAGCAGACAAAGATGATAGACATTCATCTTCTAGTCAGTTTTTGCCAGCTTAAAAGGACCTTAGAAATTTATAAAATATATGTTGTTCCTTATCTAAATTTTTTTAAATGCCTGGTATTGACCACAATTAGAAAAGACATAAGTAGCCCACATAATTAGACCCAGTTAGCAGCTAGACATACATCTCTAAATCAGGTTCTGTTAACCTTAGTAGAACAGACCTTTGTTGTGTCACGCCCGCCCTCGACCAGCAAGGAACGACGCAACACCAGAGCTCTTCTTGCAAGCAGTTTATTCAGGACCTTGTTAATAA
>LOEQ01004564.1:66481-87846 GCA_001685075.1 Bramus lutescens
GGTATCTCAGCGGCTATTGGCTGAAGGAGCGGAAGGAGCTCCCACAACACAGCACCTAATTATCATAAGGGTAGGAGGAAAGAACAAGACTTGTGAGCTGAGTCACAACATTGCAGGGAGATCTGTGTGCCATCCTTCAAATAAGGTCAGGCATCTGAACTTAGAAGCACTCTGTTAGACAGAGAAGAGCAAGCTCTGAGAAAGGGAGTCTTCTGTTTTGTGCCGAGCTCAAAGTGCTATCCAGATGTGGTGGAAAATGACTTTAATAGCAGGGTTCTCCAACACAAATCAATAAGTGTTATCTATCATATGAAGAGATTCGAGAGCAAAAATCACAGGATTATCTCATTAGATGCAAAAGTAGGCATTTGATGGAACTGGATAGAATTTAATGAAAGGCCTAGAGAATTTATGAAAATAGGAGACATATCTCAATAACGGCAATATACAGCCAGCCAACAGAGACCATCTTGAAAAAAAATAAACCTCAAAGCATTTATACTAAAGTCAGAAACAAGACATAGATGTCTCACCAACAATTTTTAAAGCTTCCTATTTTATAGCTTATCACATTCTTTTTCAATCCCGATTAGCCAATCTAATTGGTTTTTATTTGCATTTCTCTGGTGGTTGGTGTTTCCAAATGGCTTTCACAATCTTGCTGTCATTTGTATACCTCCCATTTTGCAGTGTTTATTCAGGTCTCCATCCATTTTTTTAATGGAGATTTTTGTTTGTTTCAATTGCCTGTTGGTTGTTTGTGTTCCTTACACATTCTATAAATTAATTGCTTGTCAGATGTATAATTTTATGTGACCACCACTGTACTTTTCTGCTTTTGACTGTTGTTGTGGTGGTGGCTTCTTTGTTTGTTGATTTTAGGGTTTTTTTGGATATCGGGATTTTTTTCTTTTTCTTTTTAGGATCATATCCCAAGCATTTTTCTATTTCTATTTATTTACTTGCAAATCTCATCTCTCTCTCTCTCTCTCCCTCTCTCTCTTCCTTCCTTCCTTTCTTTTTTTTCTCTAAGCTGATTTATCTAAGACTTACTGCACAATGTTGGACAAAAGTGATAAAACTTGGTGAAATTCCAAATTACTGAGAGTTATTGAAAAATTAAATAATTTGAAATAAACAAATTAGCTAGTATTTATTATTCAGTTGCAGTTCTCATTATGCTAATTTGACTCTCTGAAGAAGTCTTCAGAGAGCAAAATGGCAGAATATTTGCAAATCATGTGTCTGATAAGGAATTTGCATCCTGAGTCTATAAAAAAATCTCTTGAAGCAGAATACCAAAATGGGAACAGTTTTTCAAAAGTAGCAGAAACTGTATCAATGAAGATATGTGGATATGAATTAGGACAGGAAGATACTGGTATCACTTTTTTGGGGGAGTGTCATGGGGTTCAAGTAGGGTCTCTGTATAACCTTAGGTGTCCTGGAATGCATTGTATAGACCAGGCTGGCTTCACATTCAAAGATCTGCCTCCCAAGTGCTGGGATTAAGGGTGCGTACCACCACCACCTAGAACAATATCACTAGTTCTTAAGGAAAGGTAAAAGAAAAATCGCGTTAGATGTTGCTGCATTTCTTACAGTCTCCACAAGTACAAAAGCTTGACTATGTGGAGTGCTAATGAGGATGTAGAGAACCAGGGCTTCTTTTCCTCTCCCCACTTCTTCAGGAAACCAATTTGATACTTTCTTCATATGTTCACACTCTACAATATGACCTACATACTCTTGCCTACACTTATCTCAAAGCAGCAAAAGTCTATGGACCACAAAGGCTTGAAATGGAGTGTTTATAGCAGTCCAACTGAAGAAAAACACAAGATGCAAACAAATCATATAGCTGCTAATGGGTGAATAGATGTGCCGCTGTATTGTAGTGCTGTAATGATTCTATGCAGCAATAAAATAATTATGGAAACAACACAGCATGGATAGAATAAAAATAATTATGCTGAATGAGACCTGTAAGGAAGGTGGGGAGCTGAGAGGGGTGGCAGAGAGATAAGAGAGCGTAGGGGATGATAGTAACGAAGCTGCATTTTTATAGATGCATATGTTGTCAAAAAACACATTTAATAAAAATCATAATAAAATTAAATGTTTTAAATTAGAAATCTAATTATGCTGAATCAAGAATTTAAACTGAAAAGAAAATATTTATGCAAAAGTCTTAGAAATTTTATGTCACCTAATTGTAATGACATAATGACACCTAGTTGGTTTTGGATGGATGCCAGAGAAAGATAGTTATGCAGCATTATGACAGAATAAAGGGGCTCGAGAGAATTACGGGACTTAATGGATCTTTTCATTATCTTAATTGTAGGAGGAATTGGGTTTGCATATGTGGAGATACAGGCATGCATGCATATGACTGTGGTGGTTTCAAGAATATATGTGAGTGCGCTGCAAATTTTATCAAACTGTACAAATGAAACATGTTCAAGTTATTCTGTTAATTCTGCATCAACAGAACTGCCAATTTCTAAAAAGGAAGAATGAAAGAAAATTCAAAGATCGTTTTTCCTCCGTAAAGCTTTGGCTTAATGTACCTCCATTTCAAACTTGTACTTCATTTCACACAGATTCAAGTAGTTTAATGCCTCATTACCTGGGCCTGTAGAGCCTCTAACTGTTATTTTAGGGTGGATTTCAAACACCGGTGGAATAACTCATCTGAGCCCTTTACCATAAGTCTTGGCTGATGTCTTGGAAAAATAGCTAAACGTTTGCTCAAAAACTCAATGAACTTTGAGAAGCCATTTTTAAATTTTAAATTTGTGTTTAAATTAAACCAATTATTTTCCCATTTGCTTTCTAAGTACAAAAACATGTTTAAAAGGTTTTGATAGTATTACTGTCCAGCAAATGCTTCAAAACAAGCCTTCAAAGTAAATGAAAAGAGATGACAGGGGTAAATTAGTAGCATTACTAAAAATTGAAGATGATTTTTCCATGTTAGTTGTAAATATTAGCAGCAAGCAACCATGCAAATTTTACATGTAATCATTCTGGAGCCCCTTAGTTCTAGGTTGGCACCAGTGTCTAATGATGCCTACTTGAAATTTAAGCTTTCTAAAGTGGGTAATGCTGCCTGACTGAACAGTTAAGTAATTACACTTGCTCTCCTGGCATCAGTAACTTCAAATTGTGTCTTTCTAAGTAAAGTTGTAGTAAGGCCCCAGAGCATTGTTGGCTGTGAAACATAAACACCCTTTGAGATTATAATACAATACGGATTCCTATGTTCTAGTTCTGAAACCTGGGGGGAGCTTAATCTGATCTACATAGTACCTCTTTGCCTTGTTCTGTTTTGCTCTATTTATTTTTGATTAAGACATCCAATATTAGCAAATCTACAAGGTGTTCACATTCATGTTCACCCCTTTGACACCTTCTATAGCTACAACAGAGTATAAAGGATGCCACAAGACATACACTTTTTAAGTAGAGCTACCCAACTATATGCCAGATTTAATCAATGCTTCTTTTGTTTTAATAACAAAAACTTCTATTGAAATATATTGCTATATAGCAGCATTAAAGAAATATATAAAGTGAATATTCTCAACTTGGGATATGATTGCTTTATTCTGTAATCGTAAACACATCAATTGACAAGCTTCTGAAAAGATTACCCTTTTGATAGGAACTCCAAAATGTTCAGAAGCAGACATTACATAATTAAAATATTGACTGCTAGTTCTGAAACAAGATGCTCCTTATCATGTTCATGAATCTTTTCTGTAAATAATACTAAACACTCTGGAGATCATTCAATAAGGATAAAAGACCCAGGAACCCTGAAGGAAGAATTGGATTTCATTGTTGGCTCCTTATGAATTGAGAAAAAAATGTGTCTTCCTATGATCTTCATTATCTCTCCAAACACTATTGGAGAAAGTTGACTTCTGGAACAGGTAAGTATAAGTATAAATAAAACCAAACCCAAACAAAAACAAAAACAAAAAAAACAAAAAACAAAACCCTTTGATTTCTGGTCAAAGGACTGAGAAAGGGAAAACTGTCAACGAGCCAGTGGGAAATAACAAGCCACAGCCTCATAGGCTAGTTCACTGGGCTGGCCAATTCTCTGACAACAGAGCAATGAGAGCTCAGGCCACACATACCCTGTTTCCCAAATAAACACCAGTGAAGACTGTCATGGGAGGCAGTGACACCATCAAGCTGGATGTCTCCCAACTTTTTCCTACTTACTTCCTGACAGACATCCCAAACCCAAATATGTCTTCTTCCCAGAAGGTTTCCCAGAACCAAAAGAGTACAGGGATGTCCCTTTAACTTGTACAAAGAGCACCGATGGGGGTTGAATTGGAACTCAAGGACATGTAGAAGGAGAAAGTAGACCAAAATTCTATTATAAAGGTGAAAGCTAAGCTGTCATAGAGCCGGATTGAAAAGACACCAGGCAGACTATAAGCCCCATGTAACAAGCCTAAGTACCAGAAAATGTGAATATATAGAAAGCAGGTGTAAAACAAAACTTTTAAAAAAATCACTTTTTGTAGAAAAAGCATTCAGGATGTAATTTAGAAGAGACAAAACAATAAGCAGACACCTATAACAAGCTGAACCAGGCATATGATTAGCTATTGATGAGCATGAATAAGTGCTGCCGTAAAAATGTTTCAGTGGTTCATTATAAACAGCTTGGCCAAAACCTACAGAAAAAGTAGCCAAGTGAATCAAACGGGGATTGTGGAGTTAAAAGCAAACTGATAAAAATAAAGACGTTAGCAGGTGGGTTCAATTGTGGAAACAGAATGACCAAGAGTGAGACTACTAAACTTGAACGCACTGTGAGTAATAGAGATAAAAGACTGAAAATCAGCTACAACAGCCTTGGGATTCTGCACAATAGTGATGGTAGCTATAGTGTCTATATTCCCAGAATCCTGGGAGAGAATGAAGGAAGCATCCAAAGAAAGAACGGAAACTTTCAAAATTGGTTAAAGGCATGGACCAAACATAAACCTTACTTCAGTATCATTTCTAAAATCTTTAGTAAGTATAGCCTTATGGAATTATCACCAAGATACAGCACAATTAAACTTCTAAAAGTAACGATGGAGAAAAACATCCTGAACCTAGTCAGGGGAAAATGAAATGTTATTCAGAAGACAGCAACATTTGTATCAAAAATCATGGAGGTCAGAAAAAGTGGACATTTTTCAAGGGGTGGAAGAAGACAGTTGTTAACCTTTATTCTCATGTCTGGCACAAGATTCTTTTAAGGAAAAGAGAAAATGCAGACATCCTCTAATTTAAAAAAAAAGGAGAATTTATTGATAGCACATTTACCCTTTAAGAAAGGCCGAAGGCTCTCCAAACACAAAGGCAGTGGCAGCAGGTGGCTGCAGTCCTTAGCAGAAATGAGCAGAAGCTTGTAAAACAAACTACACTCCAACTTCTGAGGTTCTTTCATAATACTTTAGAGTTGAAGCAAAAATGATATTAACTGAAGTGATGCTCATCCTATGTGAAAAAAAATGCTTAAAGAAAGTATGTTAAAAATTCTGAAGAGTAAAGGACCCAAATAAAGTGAAATCCCTATTTCATTCAAAGTGGTAAAATAGCAATACCATTAGGCACTGATGATGTGTGTGTGTCCGTGTGTGTGTGTGTGTGTGTGTGTGCATGTGTGTGTTGCTGATATTTAAAGCAATAATTAAAGAATTTTTTTTGAGGGGGCAGACAGATGGCTCAGCACATAAAAACACTTTACACACGTGTTTGGTCCCTGGAATCCAAGCTTTAAGATTGGATCAACTCCTGAAAGTGATCCCCTGACCTCTGTGTGCCTACCACGCACATACTCAGTCTCTCTCTCACACATAGAGACACACACACACACACACGGACACACGGACACACAGGCAAATACACACATTATACCATTCACAAATAATAATTAGGCACTTGCTAATTAAATACTTATTTTTAAAATAATAAAAGAAAACTATATGAGGTAAATAAATAACAGCGGAACTTAAAAGAAAAGCAAATCAAGTAGACCATAAGAATAAATAAAAAAGAAAGAAATTAATCAAAATAAGGTTTAAACAATCAGATAAATAAAATGATTCTACTCTCTGCTGCCTTCATAAAATATACTTTAAACTTAGGTGAAAATGATTTGCAAACATTAATTTTTAAAATGCAAGTGATAAAGCAATTTATCACATAACATGGACCCACAGAGTCAAAAAATTCATGCTGGAAAAAAAGAGACACTGTGAAATATGTAAATGGTATATTTACCTAAAAGATTTTATAGTCAGAAAATACATAAAGCAAAGGCCATAAAACCTGAAAACGGTAACTGACAAATATGGGTGGAAAAGTAAGAAAATTACTAGATAATAAATTGACAGGAAGAGAAAAGAATTGAAAATGCTAGTAGTTACTAGAACATTATTAACATTTTTAGAGCACGATTTAACATAAGCAGACTGTATATCCTTTTGAAGTGCTCATGTTGTATTTACTGTGACAGATCACATTTTACAGAGTAGCGGACCTAATAGATCAAAAATAATAGAAACATTGTAGAATGTGAGCTCTAATAGAATAGAATAAAGTTATAACTCTCTGAATCTTGGCCAGTTGTGGGTCTCGGTGTAAACCACTATCTACTGAAAGCAGAAGCTTCTCTGATGAGGACTGAAAGATACATTAATCTATAAATGTATAGGTAAGTTTGAAGGAGTTGTTTAATATAGTGCCTATTTAGTAGAATAACAACAGTAACTTCTCCACAATTGTCAATGACATGTATAGTCATATTTTTAGAGCTATGGCCCCTAATGATGCCAGGTGTGGGTTTCATCTTGTGCTGTGGTACATAAATCCAATCAGAAAGTCATTAGTAACACCCATGATATTTATGCCATTATTGTACTAGTGGGTCTGTCTTGCCAGATTAGCCATTATGTAGCTCAGAAGTTTTATGATAGGGCAAGATTAATGATTCCTTCACCTGTACAGCGCCTCCCAGCACTGTGAAAGTTCACCAGTCGGGAGGACACTTGGGAGTCAGAACTACTTGATTTCTCTATGTTCTGTGACTCGAGTGTATGATGTCTTCAACAATAGGAATTTTACTATTCAGGTCAGGAAGGTGGCCAGCAGGACAATAATCTGTAATGCTTGGGGATCATTACCCAACAAATCCAAATATAGTTAACCCATTTCTAACATTGCACTTTCTATTTGTTCACCAATAGTGTACGGAAGGGGTATCGTTGTCCCATTATAGGACAATTCAACTTAAACTCTTCTTATGCATGTGCACAATACATATTTTAGGGATTTTTCTACAATAGGTTTCCGTATGACTGTTTCTATTTATCCCCGATACTATTCCCTTCTCTACCCCCCCTAGTTTAACCCTTTTTGTTGCATCATTTCTTTTTAACACTTAATACCACTGCCTTCTCTCTCCAGTCCCCTGAAAGCCCCTCCCCATAGCTTTTTAGTAATTTCCTGATCTTTTGGGGTATTCTGAATGAAGCATGCATATCTGAAGGTTGAAACCTAACATTCACAAATGAAAGAAAACACTCAATGTCTCTCATTCTGGGTCTGTTATTTCATTCAGAATGGTTGTTACATATATTTTAAAAAGGGAAAAGATATAAATCAGTAAATTTTCACCATAGCCAAAAAGGCAGTGGGATGTTAACTCAAAATATTGAAGAGGAACTATGTTAAGAGATCATGATAGAAACAACATTGAAAATAGGAAAGTATAGAATAAACAGGAAATTAAAAGCTAGACACTAGAAAAGTTAGTACAATTGATGATAAACCTCTACCAAGATTGACAAACAACATGGAAGCCTTCAAATATGTAAGTTCATTTATTTTCACCTTAGTGTGCACATGATCTCTTTATCAGAAATAAATTTTATATTATCTTAAAACACACAGCATATGCTTCAAGTCCTGCTCCTTGGTCCCACTCCATGGTCCTAGCCCCTACTGTTTATCAGTGTGATAAAGGTCAAATTGTATGGTTCATAGACAAGAGACAAAGAAAAATTTGTTTCATGTCTCAATAAATGGGAAGTTGAATTTCCCTTTTATTTGGAAGTCCTTCTTAATAGATCTCTTTGGATTATAAATTAAATTCTTGTGGAGACTGTATGGATCCACTTCTTTCTGACCTATAGATGTCTCCACGTATGGTCTGTCAGGGACCAGTCTGGACATAAATCATTTCTCATACCAGAGTAGATGTGTGGAAATAAATGAGGCGCAGTTCATTCGACAGTATCGAAAGGAGTTTCAGGGATCGTTCACATCCTGAAAATCCTGAAATCACCCATGTTTATTTTCCAAACAGCTTTTATATTAAGGTAAACTGAAGGGGAGGCCAGGTAACACAAACTTCCTTAGCACTGTTTCCCAGGTAGTGGGGGAATGACTTAGGTCACATCCTGT
Source organism: Bramus lutescens (assembly GCA_001685075.1). Lineage (NCBI taxonomy): Eukaryota > Metazoa > Chordata > Mammalia > Rodentia > Cricetidae > Bramus > Bramus lutescens. The sequence continues at coordinate 74,969 of LOEQ01004564.1, forward strand.
ACATTCCTATTTTGTCACATAGACTGAAAACACCTCTTCCCCAAGTGACCTTCTAATTTACAATAGAAGAAGAATGACATTATCATATCCTGATCACTTATTAAGGTGGCTTCGGGTTGTTTTAGTATCAAAGAGCTAGGCAACCACCTCCTGTGTGAAAGGTGCAAATTGCACCTGGACAGTTGCTCAGATTCTCTGGCAATGTGGAATATGGGCCTGCATAATTTGGCTCCACAATGGTCTCGTTTGTCCTTGAAAAGAGATTAGTCTGAGAAAATGGTATTATGGAATTACTGATTTTCTGAAGGTTAATCACAGAGTCTAGTCTAGAACAATAGTACTTGACTCTATCTTTCTTGAACACTATAATTAATAACACAAATGGATTTGGAATCACTTTATATATAAATTATCAAGTAATAAAGCCTTTACTTTTTGGGAACATTGATGTCTAGGTAAGATTTTTTTCTTCTTACAAAATGGGAAGGGTCATGAGTAGGTGAGGTAAAGATTTAGACAGAAGACTCAGAAATCAGAAACTCTGCAATCACCGAAAGGATCACAGAGAGCTGTGAAACTTAACTTCATGCTTGTGTATTTGAACAGGTGAGATGACAGAAACCAATTCTTTTTGATGTGTGGGAGTTTGAGACAGGGTTTCTCTGTGTGGCCATGCCTGTCCTGAAACTCACACTATAGGCAAGGCATGGCTCAAATTTAGAGAGCTGTCTGCTTCTGCCTCCCAAGTGATGGGATTAAAGGTGTGCACCAAGCCTGGTAAAAGAAGCCAATTCTACAAAACCACAAACTAAATTAAAGCTATTGAAGATAATATCCATGTGTTTGATATCCATCTAATTTCAACAGTGGATTTTACCAATCACACAAAGAATTAACAAAGAGTACTATACAATATCTCCTAGAAATATAAATGATGGGACACTTTCTGGTAATAAATTTAATGCATTCACCATTTGTCTTGCAAAAATTCTAGCAAAGAAGAGAGAGGATTGTGGGGGAAACTCCTTTATCAGCATAGATTTAAAATATTCAATAAAAGTAGTGCAAAGTGACATTATTTGAAAAAGCAGAATAAATAAAAAAAACCCTCTAGTCCATAAAAGCAATAAGAAAATGGCCAAAAATGCTTAAAAATCTAATTTATAGAGTTCTGGAAACTAACAAAGTTTACAACCATTATTTACACAGAATTTGTTCACAGAAAATGGCTGAATCTTGAGATGGGCTTTGTAAAGTTTCATTTGTCTTTTATCCCATTCTTCCATTCCTATTCCTACAATAGTTTTGAAACCCAGTTCTCCATGGCCACAGTGAGCACATCTGTCTGGCAACCAGCACAGGGTCCAGAGGAGCAGCTGGAACTGCCTGAGCGCATACTGCAGTCATCATCTGGTCCCTGGAAATTCACACTTTCAGTAGCTAACTGGAATCTTAAAAGGGAAATCTGTGGGCAGAGCTTGCCATAGGGGGCTTTAATCCTCAAATACCTCAGGTATCCACCTGAGCTTCCTTGGGAGGATAGAATGTCACACACAGGAGTGTGGCTCTGGAGGATGCAGGCAATCTTACACTCTCTTTGGGTGGTCTTGGGGCTCCATATACAGTTTAGGAGTAAACTGGGGGAGCAAACTCCTAGCTGAAATGTTGGAGTCAAGCACCTTCTCCACTTTCCACCTCAAAAGCCTGTTCACAAAGTCCAGAGGCTTATGAACTTTGAAGTAATCTCATCCAATACATAACTTAAAACTACACTACTCAAGCAGAGACTTCAGAAGTCACTTACAGTAATTGTAAATACTTTACAAAATTAGCTCTAGAAGTCACTTGACAAATAAGCAGGTACAGCAACGAAAGCAACCAACTTGAAATGGAGATTTTCATATTTGTCAAATTTTATTATTTAAAATATTCAGCTTTTAACAAAGAATAACAATACAGAAAGAAATAAAGTATGGCCTAAACACAGTAAACAAAATAGTCAATAGAAATTATGCCTTCTGAAATCTTAATGTCTAATTTACTACTCAAAGCATTTAAACTAGTTATTAAGAACCAAATAAGAAAGCATTGGCATCTCCATTAGTGAATATGAATGAAGAGTTGAAAACAAATAGCAATAATGAGATTGAAATATATTTACTTCACTACTAGAGGTTAACTGAAATTCTGAATAAATATAACAAGTAAAAATCAGCAAATTGGAAGAGAGGCATTGAGATTATCTTCTTTAAAGAATGGAAAGATAAAAGAGTGAAGAGACCCAGAGGCAACTCTATCAAAATAAATACAGATAGTTACAATAGATCAACAATATAGGCAAGAGGAGTATTTGGATATTATAGTGGCAAAATTTGTAAAAACTGAAGGGCATTATTCTTACAAACAACTTAAAGCAAAATAAACTACAAGTGATCCACACCCAGACATATTAAAAAAAAAACTTTTGTAAGCTAAGAACAGAGTCTGGAAACAGTAAAAGAAGCAACTCAACATTACAAATTTACAAATTTGTTCAGCAATATCAACATCTGTTATGTAATCAGAAACCATAGACTCCGGACAGTTTCGGAATGATGCATTCCAAGGGCTGAAAATTATAAACCACACATGTATGAAAAGTCCAGACAGACAGGTGGGTATACATAGCACATGCATATGTGTTCCAGTGAGCAAACATGAATAAACTTTTAAGTGTGTGACAGCATTAGTTCTCTGGCTTTGGTACTGTCCCACAGTTACACAAGATGGTGGAGGCTGGATGAAGAGTTCATGGGACTGCCATCTAAAATCTTTTGTAGGTATATGTGATTTTTACTTGTTCTAAAATAACTTTAATGTAATTCTTAATCTTACAAGTATCCAACAAGATATTGCTGTTAAATCAACAGTTCTGAATCCCTAACAATAATTAATGAAGGCCACGACAGTAACTGCATTTTCGTTTTTCTCCCATTTCTCAAAGCTGCTGTCTCTGTCAGCCTGGTGACAACCCTACTACTGTCACATTCAAAACCCATCTTAGAATTATAGTGTGACATCCAGCTGGCAATTGAACTTATGCCATTGAGTCTCTTTTTCATTATGGGGTCTTGATATGTAACTTTGTCTTACCTAGGATCCACAAACCTCCTGCCTTAGCCTTCTAAATGCTGAGGTAATAGTGGGCCTCCACCACATCTGGCTCCCTATATTCTTAATATTCTTCAGCAAAAAGGAATTAATAAATAACATTGGGTTGCATGTTTTTTAAAAATTGCCAAAGTTTTAAAAAGAGTTATTTTTAAAAATATTTAAATTTGTAGTTGTAGTAGAAAATAGTCAAATATCCTGAGTAGTGGTAAATTCAGTAATTCCCACACAAGAAATGTGGAACAGGAGGATTCAGGAACTCAAAGTTATCCCTAGATATATAACAAGCTGAAAGCTAGCCTAGGCTACATGAGGCCTGTACCAATAGCTACAGAAATAGTCAAACAATGTATATATAAAATAAAGGGCTTTGTGAATTAGTGGTACAGCTCAGTGATACTGTTTAAGTTTTTTATTGATTTATTGAGCTATACATTTTTCTCTGCTCTCCTCCCTTCCTCTCCCCTCCCCTTCAACCCTCTCCCATGGTCCCCATGCTCCCAATTTACTCAGGAGATCTTGTCTTTTTCTACTTCCCATGTAGATTAGATCCATGTAAGATCAGAGTCCTCATTGTTGTCTATGTTCTCTGGGATTGTGATTTGTAGACCAGTTTTCCTTGTTTTATGTTTAAAAACCACTTATGAATGAGTACATATGACAATTGTCTTTTCTGTATCTGGGTTACCTCAGTCAAAATGATGTTTTTTAGATCCATCCATTTGCCCACAAACTTCAAGATGTCATTTTTTTCTCTGTTGTTTCTTAATTTCCTGAGAAATTGTCATACTGATATCCAAAGGGGCTGTACCCGATTGCATTCCCACCAGCAATTCAGGAGTGTTCCCTTCACCCCACAATCTATCCAGCATAAGTTGTCATCTGTGTTTTTGTTCTTGGTCATTTTTGCACATGTAAGATGGAATCTCAGAGTTGTTTTGATTTGCATTTCTCTGATGGCTAAGGATGTTGAATATTTTTAAGTGTCTTTCAGCCATTTTAGATTCCTCTGTTGAGAGTTCTCTGTTTATGCCTGTTTTTTATTTGGTTATTTGTTCTTTTGATGACCATTTTTTTTGACTTCTTGTGCATGGTAATAGATGTGGATCTATTTTCATTCTTCTACATGTTGATATCCAGTTATGCCAGCACCATTTTTTAAATATGCTTTCTTTTTTCAATTTTATATGTTTGCTTCTTTGTCAAAACATAGGTTTTCATAGCATGTGGATTAGTATCTGGGTCTTCTATTTGGTTCCATTGGTCATTTATCCTGTCTATTTTCATGCCAATACCAGGCTATCTTTAGTCCTGTAGCTTTGTACTAGAGTTTGAAGTCAGGGATTGTGATGCCTCCAGAAGTTCTTTTATTGTACAGGCTTGTTTTGGCTATCCTGAGTTTTTTGCTTTTCCATATGAACTTAAAGAATTTTGCTTGGATTTTACTGGCCATTGCATTGAATCTGTAGATTGTTTTTGGTAAGATTGGCATATTTATCATGTTAATTCTATCTATCCAAAATAATGGGAGATCTTTTCACTTTTTCTGGTGTCTTCTTCAATTTCTTTCTTCAAAGATTTAAAGTTCTTGTCATACAAGTCTTCCACTTGGATGTTTTAATTCAGTACATTTGCTAAGTAATTAAAAACTGTGCTAGTTTTGAGGGAAGCTTAAAATAAGAGAAGGTTCTGCAAGCAACAGAGACCGCTATGTAGACTACTTTGCTAGCTGAGTGACATGATCTAGCAGGTCCAATGGTTCTTGCAGGCCATGGGCAGATGGAATCAGTGCCCGGAACCTTTGACAGGTCCCTAGAAGGTAACTACAGCAGAGGCTTTAAGTATTCCTGAACTGATGCCTACAGTCTTCTGTATTGGTTCTTATTGTTCTGAGAAAAAGCACTTGAGTAGATGTGGACTCTAGTAGAATCTGATCTCTCTCTCTCTCTCTCTCTCTCTCTCTCTCTCTCTCTCCCTCTCTCTTAATGTGAGGGACAGGATTTTTACTAATATCACAAATTTAAATTATATGAATTTAAATAAAAAATAGTCAACATAAAATAACATGATACAGTATTCATTTTTTATTTGCTTGAAAGGTTGAATAGCATAGACAAACGACCACTTTAGAATTATTAAAATATGTTTAAATTTGTCAATTTAGAATTTAATATACTAATGTGTATGATTCATTTGAAATTTAAGTTAACTTCAAAACTAAGCTATGATTTTTATTTTTAAAACAATATTATTTTACATAACAATCCCAGTTCCCTCTCCCTCCCCTCTTCCCACTCCCCCCATTTACCCCTACCCCATCACCATCCGTTCCTCAGAGAGGGAGAGGCCTCCCATGATCCCATGACGAGTCAACAAAGTCTGTCACATCACTTGAGGCAGGACTAAGGCCCTCCCTTCTGTATCTAGGCTGAACAAAGTATCCACCCATAGAGAAAGGGTTCAAATAAAACCAGTTCATGCACTAGGAGTAAATACTGGTTTCACTGATAGTGGTCCCACAAACCGCCCAAGTCACATAACTGTCACCCACATTCAGAGAGCCTAGTTAGGTCATATGCATGTTCCCCAGTTGTCAGTCCAGAGTCAGTAAGCTCCCAGTAGCTTGGGTCTGCCATCTCTATGTTGTTTCCCCATCATGGTCTTGACCCCTTTGCTCATATCGCTTTTCTCTCTCTATGACTAAACTCCAGGACTAAGCCCAGAGCTTAGCTGTGAATCTCTGCACCTGCTTCCATCAGTTACTGGATGAAGGTTCTATGATGACAATTAGGGTAGTCATCAATCTGATCACAGGGGAAGGCCAGTTCAGGCACCTTTTCCAATATTGCTTAGGTTCTTAGCTGGGGTCATTCTTGTGGATTCCTGAGAATTTCCATAGTTCTAGGCTTCCCGATAACCCCATAATGGTTCCCTTTGTTCTATCAATCATGATCTATGATGTGATATAAAAGCTGCCTGTCATTTGCTGAGCTTTATCTCCAAACCATTAAGTCGAAGCCTGTACAGCAGCACTCATCATCACATGGCAGTGGTGTGCAGAACAGACACTTGCAAAACTGTAATGGCACAGATTAAGGTACATGAAGATGTAATCCAACGCCTTTGATCCATACACCTTCTCATAGTCAATGCCTATGGCCTGATGGAGAGTCAGCTACCATAATCTCCATTCTTTACTGCCCTCCCTTATTTCTGATTTAAAAAAATCTGTATGAATATTGAATATATTTGTTTTCCTTTCCAGCTCATTTTCTTATCATGTAAAGTAGATGTGTTGATTATATATATGCATGGCATCATATCTATTATTGTACTCATGGTAAATCAGGGAGGAGGCGCACCTTCCTCTTCCATTTAAATGGTTTTACTGGCTAGTTTTGTGTGTCAACTAGACACAAGCTAGAGTCATCAGAGAGGAAAGAACCTCAGTTGAGAAAATACCTCTATGAGATCCAGCTGTAAGGTGTTTTCTCAATTAGTGATCAATGTGGAAGGTCCCAGCCCATAGCGGTAGTACCATCCAATGCCAAGCAGTATTTCAAATACTATAGTTTCTCTGTGATTCTTTTGGGCCTGAGCAGCTGGGAACAAACTAACAGCCTCCTGCTACAAAGATTCTTTCAGATGCTTCCAAATCTCAGCATTGTAGACCATGGATTATATACTCAGGTTCAGACAGTTTCTACCACATCACCACACTTTAGTTTGCTTCTTTTGAATATATACGCATAAAGGAAGTGACACGCGCGTAAATATCTTCATGTCTATATACCCTCAACTTCAAAATAGCCTTATGCTTCAATTTACACAAAAGTTGAAACAAGGCATGTCTTACTTGTGTGCATATTTAGTGTTGTTTTACTTTTGTTTTGTTTTGCCATTATCACCATGTCTTGGTGATTGCCAATTTACTCTTTTTCTCTGGCTTTGCAGTCCTAAAAATTGATACTGTTTGGGGGGTCTAATTACCCATGCCTTTCCCAATTACCTCTCCGATGTATTTCTTCCAAAATGCCTGCAGTTATAACTGACCCAAATTGCTTGTTCAGCCAAGGTGCTAGCTCAGCACATCTTTCCACAATTCACCTTCAGTGAAGTCTCGCCTTCCCCATGGGATACTGTGCATTTGCATTTATATTTGTCAGCCAAATCATGCCTTTCCTTTGCACTTGGTATTTTAATTATGGGTTCTTTACCATGAAGTGCCTATAATTCAGAGGGAATTGGACTGAAAATGCAAATGAGAAATTAATGGCAAGATATATTTTATATAATCAAATTATTTACATGTCATCACCTCTTTGTTACTAAAACGCATTGTATTTTTCAATATAAAAACATTGTTTATTTCTTAATAATTAAGCCAATATAAAGCACATCTTAATTATATAATGTATTTATTTCATAAAGGGGATCAAAAACAGAATACTAATCACAGTCTCTTCTCCCTAAAGCACAGTTTAAAAGATACTTTGGTTTATTTCATAAGTGTTTCAAATCCCTTAGGTAAAAAGAATTCATAAACAAGAACAACATGGCTGAGAAATGATTTTAGTTTCTAAACTCTGACACTTGCTATTGGAGTCGCATTTAAGTAATGGTTCACCTAACAGATTGTGGTCCCATTTCAGGGCACATATTGCCAATGAATGATGTGAGTTTTTAGTCTCCTTGTTTAGTTAAAAATATAAAAGTTTGAAGAGCAAAATCATAATATGTACATATATTCAAACATCTATATTTGTAAGACAACATGTAAATGAAGTTCATTCTTGTTTTTGACATACACAGGATATCCTTAAAACTAAACATATAATAATTACTCCACTTGAAGAACTTCTATAGCCTCCCAAAGATAAATATCACATAGGTTCAACTCTGTCACGATGGGATGTAATATCTATTAATATCCCACAGGAATAGAATAGATATTTAAACACACTAAACAACTGTGCCAACAAACCAGAACTCAGTAGGATGGGAAGGAAAGAAAGAGACTCCAAAGAGTATGAAATGTACTTAGCAACATTTCTGCAAAAGGATGAAGCGATTTAATACTTTTTCAGATACCAAAGATTGCCAAAATAATCTAAATGTTCATTTTAAAAAGACACAAAAGGAACAGTAAGCTGTTTTCTGGAAACCAGGATTGTAACAGCAATGAGTATCATTCCCATTAACCAGCTCGATGGTAAACATTGGATAATATCAAATGTTATCCAGCAGGCTGGCAAGAGGTGCTCTCTCCATGACTGCAGAGATGACGCCAACAAACTAATCTGAACAGATACTTGGCAGTTACTTCGTGAAGCTCTATACATATGTGCTGGGTGATTGAGCCTGTAGAGTAAAACATCCAACATCTTACAGTGAAAGAGTCTGCAAGAGTGATCACTGTCATGTTGCCTAGGGTAAGCAGAGTGAAGTCTGTGATGCAATAGTCACTTTAAAATCACATCAAGGCAAACTTAAATACTTTTGAGGATAAACATATCAGGATATAGTATGTTATATTATTCTTTAAAAGTAGAATAAGATGTATTCCCACAGATTTCAGATATAAAATGACTTAAATAATAGAAGTTTCTATCTAAAGTAAAATCTAGGAGTGGCCTGTCACATGGTGGCTGAAAGGATCCGTCACTCATGCTTTCCAAGGTCACTCCATGGCTTCTGGAGGGAAAATGTGCACTTCCACAGACTCAGGACCACTAGCACATGTTCTCTCTCCTCATGAGAACTCTGTAGATTGCTCACTTTTAATGAGATTCAACGAGTCTGAATGTGTATGATGTGTGTGATGACAAACACTATCAGCAAAAATCAAGCATAATTAACTTCTGTATCTTCTTTGTTATGAAGATCAACATAAAAAAGGATACAGGTGGTTTTAATTGCAAACTCCGTAATTTATGTGGTAATGTCATACATGTTAGCTTAATTTGAGAACATAACTGTGTGTCATTCTCGATGAACATATCATAACACAAATGCCAGAAAATTCTAAAGCTGATACCCAGGCTCGGCCATACAACATAGCTCACTTTATTCCCATGGTTAAAATGTGCCCCTGTGCTATTAATGCTAATTGTCTTCACAAGACAGACGTAAATTGAATATAATTAAAAAACTGTCCTGGTTGTCACAGACAGGTCAAGCAGACACGGCCACTGAAATTCTGCTCTTCACAGAGCAAAAAGGAAAAGTCTACCTGTCAGGCAGCATAATCCTACTGTGCCAGGCATCAGTTGCACAGTACATGGCATACATAGAGCCTCTGTCAATTTATCATCCAGTCAGTCCACTGGCTGAGGATGGCGTCCACCACTATCAGGCACAGTTGTTCGAGTTGCTCCATTGTCCAACTGGTCTGATGCTAAAAGCATCTTACCGTTATATCAGAAAAAGGGTAAGTAAAGCAGATAAGTGAATACAGGTAAGGATCACCATTACTGAAACGTTGTTTATAGGCAATGTAATACACACCCACTATAGGGATATTTCCTTTGTATTCAAATAAATAAAGCTTGCGTGAAGATCAAAGAGTAAAACAGCTGCACTGCTCAGCCTTACAGAGCAGGCAGTGGTAACACACACCTTTACTCCCAGTAGCCACACTAGTTTGCCATAGAAACTAGGCGGTAATGGTGCACTCCTTTAATCCCAGCCCAAAAGAGGATTATAAAATGGGAGGAGACAGCTCTCAGTCATCTTCATTCTGAGATTCCTAGACGTAAGATCGCCATTTCAGACGGAGGTAAAGGTAAGAGCCTGTGGCTGGTTGTTTTGCTTTTTTGACCTTCAGATTGAACCCCAATTTCTAGCTCTAGGTTTTTATTAATCATACTACAACCCATATTTCTGCATTTAATGTATTCAGTTAAGTTATTTGTTTTAGTGACTTTTTCTCTTTGAGGTCAATGTAAGAATGATCACCATGACCCCTGATTTTATTTATAGTTGTGCCATGATTAATAGCACACCATAGTTCGTTTCATTTTCTCAGCCATAACAACTTTTTGATGAATAGGTTGCCTTGGCCATATTATTGAATCATGCTACTCAATTTTCTGAGTCAGAATGCTATCTCTAAATAAAATAGAGATTCATAAGTGAGCCGTCAATCATGTAGCCATAGTAATAAAGTACAAAGTACTGGTAGAGACCTAAAGAAAAATGTTTTACTTAATATATTTTCTCTTACATATAGGGAATTTTTCTCCCATATTCAGGCTTTTAGTAACTTTGTAACAAATTTTCAGTAAAAGCCTTCACAAAGCTTGAGCAATGGGTACTGAAGTGCTCCCTTTTTGTACATGAAAATTGAGAGAGATGCCAATACAAAGAATTCTACAAGTCTCTGTCTATGGTTGTTCCTCTTCCTGCTGCTGCTTTATTTATCAAAGCAGTCAAACTGCTTTGATTCTGTGAAGGAGGCAGAATGGAGCAAGGATGCTGTAAGGAAGCATATTTTTGTGTGCAGTCATTGGGGTAGCGACCAGCATCTGTGAGACCCTAGTACATATTTTAAGCTTGAACCAGTATGAATTCTTCACCACAAGAATAACCTAAAAGTGTGCTGGGATAACTTTGTCCATTCCACACTGGAAAACAAAAACACTTCCTGTGGGAGAGGTTCTTTTCTGTATGATGGAGAGAGAGTTGGTTATCCTGCTTTTCAAATCAAAATTTCAGTTGGTTTGGAGGGAGGAGATGCCACCATTCTAATGTGGACACCAATTCTTCTTGTAATAATACTCTTTGCATTTTCCTGAGTAGAAACAACTCTCCTACCCACAACCTAGACGATAGGGAGCTACATTGCCACAATTGTGCCCTTAATTCAGCATTAAGCTCATTTTTAAATGGCGTTCAAATGTTCAACTTGTTTATTTGTGCCCAACTGAAATAATGAAATACATACATTTACTTGGTAGTCCTGATATTAAAAAAATAAATCAGGAATTGCTAATCCCAAAAGCTTTGGGCTATTGAACAAAACCCCTGTACCAAGAATAAGATACCCTCTAAAGAATTGTTGGTTGGGGAATCTCCAGAACCCCCAAACAGTAGACCTCTTTTCCATTCCTCTTGGTAATATACCAGAACGTGTTGATAAGATACTGTTGCTGAAGATACAACACACCTTAGTTGCAAGGGAGAGAGAAATCAAATTGGTACAGAGCTGGGTGCTTGCTCTCCGCTGGGTTGCTTTCATAGTGCAAGAAGTTGCCATGCAGCCTGTTTGAGGATGAATGACATCAATGGTTTTACCTATCTGCGCACACAACAGTGCCACAAGTGTTCTGAAGGTAGTCAATGGCCTTCTATGTGGACCTTAAGCCAGTCTCACAGGAGGAAGTCAGTGTTTGATACCTGAAATCTTGTTAGAACCCCACACCTAGGGAGATCTTATATCCTAGGTGAAAATCTATTGTTGTTTAACTTGACTGATGCAGCATCAAGCTTCCATTCTGATATTTGTTTGACCCACAGACATATGGTACTCTTGAGAAGGCTCTCTTTACAATGAATGGGGATGCACACAGAGATCTGCGGTTGAGCAAAGTATGGGAAAATTAAGTGACAGGTGAGAGCTCAGCCCTAAGTAAGACCATCTTCTCGGAAACCCAGCGAGCATTGCAGAAGAGGGGCAGAAAGAAGAAGATCTATAAAAGAGGAAGAAAGGATGGTAGTGTTATCTTCTGGGCCAAACAGCCATCACAATCACAGATTCATAGTAGCTGCTGTCAGCATTGGCTCTATGCAAGAATGAGCCTATCAACAGTCAGGCATTGACAAAGGAGGGACTCCAGGGTCACTACTGATGCTGAATTATTTGCTGTTGATAGACTCATCAGGTTCTCCCATTTGACTTGATTTTTAGCTATCTGGAAAAATGTAATGAAGATCTTCATGTTTTTTTTAATTTATTAAGGACAGCATAGGTGTGTGTACGTGCATATGTGAATATGTGTGTGTGTGTGTGTTTTCTACCACTCTTATCTTCTAAAACCTAACAAATAGGCATATTGTAGGCTGTTGCTTAAATCTCAGTGTGTGAGAATGCAGGAGTGGGTAGCGGCAGTGGGGAGCCTGGAGTAGTCCACAAGGATGCAGGCAAGTAAGAGCTCCTATGAGAAAGTTAGGGTAGAGACAGATAAGAAAAGAGAGGAAAATCAGCTGCATTAGCAGCTTCAAGATGAGAGAGAAACCACTCCAAGTGACCTTGTAGGAAGTTCTGACCATGCTACATGAGACTGTGGCACAGAGAATCTTAAACAAAGGGGAAGAGTTCAAACAGAGATAGATCCAGAAGTGTATCATGGAAAGAAAGATGAGCAGCAACTCTGAGGGTCCAGAGAAGTATTAGCCAGGCAAGTCACCAAGGTATAGCATCAATCTTAATTTCCCAACAAAAAGTAAGCATCAAATGAGAAATCCTGCTTCTTCTCATTATGCAAGTTTCAGGTACATTAAACCATCTGGCTCCAAATTTGGAAGCGTTAAATCTGTAGGTAACAGTTTAGGAGATGTAGCAGCAAAGAGCTGGGGTTGATAGGTTTACAGTTCCATGCATGGACTTTAAAAATCAACTTAGTCACTCTATTGTGATAGACTGATACTTCCAGAGGTGCCTAGTGTCTTTCTACTGAATCTGTCTGTCTGTCTGTCTGTCTATCTATCTATCTATCTATCTATCTATC